>JAXGGA010000634.1:0-204548 GCA_038373865.1 Uloborus plumipes
CTGAAGCCAACTATCAAGGGGTCAACAAGGAGAGAAAGCAGGTTTGGCAAAGTTCTTTGACTATTTAGGGGAGAGTGGTAATGAATGGGCCACTTTTTGGTTCTGAATTTTTTTAATTTTTTTTAACTCTTTGTTTTAACTCTAAATTGGTGTTTTAGTTACTTTACTTATCTGGCTATCTAAAAAAGTCATAAAAGTTGGATTAGCACCTGTCTATAATGAATTATAATAGAAAATAAAAATTTTGAAATTTGACCCATTCAACCCCACCTATGGGGTTGAATGGGCCATCGAAGGTAATGAATGGGCCACTAAATGAATTCAATAAAAACATGTGGATTTAATCTTTTATTTGCTGAATATGACAAAATAAATGTGGCACTTGACATGATTATGCAAAATCATACTGATTTAAAATTATATAAACATCAAAATTGATGCAATTAAAATAAAACTGATGCAGACCAATTGTAGCAGAAAAATGACTAAATAATGAGATTGTAAGAAATAAATAACATCAAATATATATTAAAAAATAACAGATAATACACACTATGATTTAACAAAATTTATATATTTCAAAAATAATATTAAAAATCACTTTCAAAAACTTCATCTTCATTTTCAAACTTGTCAAAATTCAAAAAGTTTTTTTTAAATTTACTAAACTTTGGGAATAAGAAATATCTAACTTAAGTTACCAAGAAAGAAAATGAAATTGTACTGTGAGAAATATAATCTGAAGGAGAGAGGGGGGCTTTTTCAAGCCACGCACTGCGACAAGAGGTCTATTATACTATAGGAATATAATATAGATCTGCAAATTATATTTAGAAGTTACTACAAGCCTATTTTGACGACAGTAATCTTTATCTATGACAATCAGTTGTTTCATATTAATGCGAAAATCCAAAGAAAAGGAAGAAAAACAATATTTAGGTGGCCCATTCATTACCATGACATAGTGGCCCATTCAGCCCCACCTATACTTTTGGAATACATTTAGGTTTTTCGAGTACATTGAATTTAAATAACATCAAAATACATCTTAAAATTAGTTTATAGATATGGAAAGACTAACTTATACATATGTATGTAGTGAAATACTTGGTACATTTTAGCTAGGAAATGTTTTACTAAAAAGGGAAAAACTTACTTTTCAGTCAGATTCTTGACCATGCCACTCTAGTTTGAAAATGGCTCAGCGCAAATGAATGAAAATTGGATGAGTTTAGTAGAACAAATAGCTACATCTATTGGTGGCATCAAAAAGAAATTCATGCAAATACTTTTTCATATTTTGTTAGTGGCCCATTCATCACCATGGCCCATTCATTACCACTCTCCCCTACATGCACATTTTACGCTTTTCTTTTAACTCTTCAAGCTACTATTTTATTACGATGTTGTTCTCTTATTAACAAGTTTAACTCGTACATATAATTGATAAACAATATAAACCGACATTTATAATTCAACATTATGTTGTGTTAAACTTAGAAGGATATAAGTGGATGACTTAAAGAGTTTTACTTTTTACCATTTGTAAGGATATGAATAGTTTTTGATGAAAATAAAGGTGTTAAAATAATTTCTCTGGAATTAACTAATGATTTTAACGATTCTCCTCCAAATAAACTGAGGTCATCATATCACAAGTAGGCGCGATGTAGCCTAACTGAATCCTTGCATAGTATCGTATGACTTAGTGTGTGTAGCGACGTGAACAGCTCGTCTCGTGTTTTGATATTGCTGGATATTTCTATCTTGCCCTTCCCCCTTACCTTATCTGCTTATATCTCCCTTATCTCTTAGATTTATATAGTTTTAATATTTTTAAAAAAATCACAAACATAAAATGTAAATTTATCCCGGCTAACATTCCCGAATCGCTATTTTTTCCAGTGATAATGTAAAAGGTTTTGGAATATCATGCGCTTAACCAGACACCGCTATGTCATGAATATTTTTTTAAACATCGCGACAGGGACAACGTTACTCGACGGCAAGATAGTAGTCTACCTTAAATGTTTTCTAATCTTGGGCAGAATGATCGAATTTTGGAATTGCAATATCAGTTTGTATGTAAAGTATTTGCTAAGTTTTGCTTAGAACAACTGCCAAGGTATTTAAAACATTCTTTACCTCCTTGCTAAGGGTCTGGAAGTTTGGTGTGTATGTATATATATATATATATATATATATATATATATATGTGTGTGTGTGTGTGTGTGTGTGTGTGTGTGTGTGTGTGTGTGTGTGTGTGTGTGTGTGTGTGTGTGTGTGTGTGTGTGTGTGTGTGTGTGTGTGTGTGTGTGTGTGTGTGTGTGTGTGTGTGTGTGTGTGTGTGTGTGTGTGTGTGTGTGTGTGTGTGTGTGTGTGTGTGTGTGTGTGTGTGTGTGTGTGTGTGTGTGTGTGTGTGTGTGTGTGTGTGTGTGTGTGTGTGTGTGTGTGTGTGTGTGTGTGTGTGTGCGTGCGTGCGCTTATTATTAAAAAAAATACGTTCACACTTTCTTTAATGTAGTACTGAAAAGTAAAAACTGGAAACTTTTTACGGAAAAGCTTTTAAGTACATTTAAAATGTCTTTTTAGTTGATATTTTTAGATTGAAAAAACTGATTTGGATGTTTGTGTTTTTTTCAGGCTCAGAAAATGGATTCGTCCTCTATGTATGAAGATTGTTTCACCTCCCAAGGGTGCTTCGGATACCCATCTGACTGCATCCCGTCTGAAGATTGCCAAGTGCTGCTCGGTTATTCTTTAAGCAACGGTGGAATATTATTCCGACTGAAAGGAGTCTTGGATTCTCCAGACTCATATGTAGCCATGGCTCTTTCTTGGGATCAGAGAATGGTATGTTATATCTATTACCATAATGCACAATATGTTTTAACTTGTGCTGGAATTTCCGAATCGCTTTTATGCATGCTATACCGTTGTCGTAAGACACTACATTGTATTTAAGAGTCAACTTGTAAAATTCTCAAATAAATGGTGCTCAATTAGACAGTACGAAAGATTATAAACAATTGGCAATTCTGGTAGTTTAGTCTAAAAAATATTTCAAATTACTTAATATTACAGCATGTAAAGCAAAAGAACTTAGGCTTAAAAAGTGCGAGAAAGATTCTGAAATATCAATAGTGACTTGCGTGTTCAAGATGAGGACAACGGTACGACAACGGTAGAAAATGCAAGACAAAATATATTTTAAAATCTAAGCGAGGCGCAGAAATATTTAAACGCATTTTGTTTTTATTTTTAACTAACTACTATTGTTTTTAACTACTATTGTCTAACTACTATTGTCACTCACACTAAATCCTCCCAGTCGAATTGGATGCAATTGTCCCCCAACATCTGTTTGTCCCTCTTTGCATAACTCGTACATCCTCAAATTCATGAAAATAAGTTAATGATAAACTTTTCGACCATACACTTGAACTTTTACGAAGACTTTTCATGCTTAGTGTAGATAATAACACTGAGTGCCAATAGAAGTCAAAAATTATCCCAGACTTTTTTGTTATTAATTACCTTTATAGAGCATTGTTATTTAAAGCAATCAACAGCGAGAAATATTTCTCACGTTTAAGAAATATGTGTTAACATGTGTCTAGGCAAATATATAAACTAATAATTTTGCAACAACGTTTTAAAAACTAACGTGAAAACAGTAATATATCATATTTAACCATAATGGACTTAAGTCTAACAAAAAGCTACTGTATAATTCAAAGCTATTATAATTTTAGAGATTAGGCAAGATATGTGTCACCGGTGCTAAAAACCTCATTGCGGTTATGTGTGAAGGAATTTTATTAAGTATTCAAACATCAAACATGGCGAAAATAACCCAAACGTTTCGGATTACAAAAAAAAAAAAAAAAAGGTTGCAAACGCACTTCCATAACTACAGGTTTTTTTTACAGGGGGACGATGCTGTAATGGAGTGTGTCCCAGAGGGCAATTTTGCTATTCTCAGGCAATCATGGAATGAAGGCAAAAGGAATAATCGGACAAGAGAGGTATTTATAAATTTTTCAGCGCTTATGATTATTCAAATGAAGGTCCTGCTTTACGTTAATATTATTATGTTTATGTTCAAATTTACACAGTCACATTTTCCCCCACCAAATTTAAAGATAGTCTTGAATTGTCGCCTGACAGTAAATTAGAACGTTCAACTAAAATATTCGTTCTAAATTTTAGAACTGGCTGCTGATTCACAGTTCAATGGTAATAGCTAGTCTCTACAACTTTATCATACAATCAATTTTTCTTTTCTATTTAGCTTTTTAGTATTTTATTTTTCTTTGATATTAGATTTTTTTCAATTACGACTTCTGCAAAAAATTCCTACTAAAATATACACCATAACAATCATTAGCTTTATGTAATATTTAATGATATTTACTAGCCATTAGTAGGAAATAGATGTTGTACCCCTGTTGTCATAAAATGTACCGTAAAATGGGGTGTATAGGAACAGCGGGGTCAATCGGAACAAAACTTCCCGACCGTACAAAGAAATTCTTCATAAATATACTATTGGGTATTTTTCGGCATGAATTTTTTTTAGAAAGGTTAACTTTAAAAATTACTTTTGTCAATCTGGCAACGCTACTGACTTCTAAGGTGGGCTTCATATGGAATGCTAGAAAACATCACATTTTCATAGACTGCAAAACTTCACATGCAAGAACAAACCTTCTTATATTTAAAAACTATGAGTGGTATGTTTCAATTATACATGTATCTGAACAACAGAATACCACATTAGAATTTACATTTTTTATAAATTGTGTCATAAAAATGAAGAATTCTGAAAAATGCCATAGGAAAAAATTTGCGGGGTGAATTGGAACACTTAGTGCTGTTGTTCCAATTCAAACTTATTTGAAGGAAACTGTTTGAAAAAGCAAGATTCTAACCCCAATTCTTCTAATCAAGGCGAGGACAAGGATTTATTACTGTTTATCCCTTCTCGTGAGCAACGAGATCTTAGAATGGCAAAAAATTGCAGATTTCAGAAGATTTTTTCTCCAGGAGACTTCTTTTTACTTAAAATACTAGGGGAAAGTCACATAGACTTCATGTAGTAAAAGTCCAGTACACAGACAGTGATGAATAAGCGAAAAAATCTTTCAGGAGAATCCCCGAAACCCAGAGATTTTAAGAAACTAAAGAAAAGGCAGAGTTCATCCCAGGAGATGTTATGAAAAAACTTAAGCCAAGTCACAATTGCTATTTTTAAGGACGACTACATATTTGTAGACGACATGAATGACTTTCATTCATGTTAAATTTTTGTATTTTGATTCAAAAGCATTTCTTAAAATTACTTTTCATTTTTCATAAATTCAAAATTATTTTGAATTTTGACAAATTATAAACGCTCACTGGTAGTGAAATTATACATTTATTTGATAGTAATTATCTGTTCTTATTCTCCCCTATCAGTATTACTCATGTTTGTGAGACCTATTACAGGTTAAATTGAAAAAAATAAAAATTTTAACATGTGTTCCGATTGACCCCTATCAGCGGGGTGATTCGGAACACCCATAATTTCCTATATATTTTAATAATAATTGTTCAAAATGTTTTGTCTTTGCTTGGAACATCAAAAGTAAAGCAAGACCGAAGTTTTTACCCAAAAATCAATTAAAAAAAAATCTTTTAACTGCTTTGGTTACAATCAAAGCTGAAATGTGTTCCGATTCACCCCATTTTACGGTACTCAAGGTGCTTTGTTTTCTAAAATAAAGTCAGTTCATATGCGATAGTCTGTGTTTTATATGTTAATTTACGGTTGTGTATCATAGTTTTTCTTATTTATTTATTTTGCTATCAGTTTGCACCTAGCTAATGTATGAAAAAAAATATGCTGTACTTAGTAGCTATGTCGCTTCGAATGTGGTCTAGAAACAGCTTAAAATAAGACAAAAAGGTCATAACGCTTCTAACTCATGAAAAAGCGAGCGAGATGTTTAGTCATTATACTTATCGCTTTCAGTCATTAATACGTAACGATATTTTTTTTCACGTGTAATGCTGCATTTCATGTGTTTAACTTTTCTATTATTATTTTAACGCTTTTGATTTTATTTATTCATGGAACCATATTATAGGTTTTGTCCTAAAAATGTCTTTGAAATTTTAACGCTTAGAACGTTTTTATTGATATTGAGCACTTTTTAAGGTTCCAAGAGATATCTATACTTCCAAGATATCTGATGGGCAAATATCATGTGAATGGAATTCAGATCCTGTAATAAGAACCCATAAAGGAACCTTCAACTTAGACAATTCAACTTACTACCTTTTGCTTGCTAAAGGACCAATGAGTAATGGAAGTAAGTTTCATATCGAAAAAAGTTCCTAATTTCAGTCATATTGATTACGAAAAATCAAATTATACCAGGAGGCATTTTTATTATGTCCCTTGATGTTCTGCTTTATGCATACTGATACACATTTACTTTGTTTTATGGAGAACATTTTTAAAATAACCTTTTTATGAACCGTACATTTTTGGGGAGAAATTGCATTGCGTTCGGTTTACAGAAAGTTAAAATAAATGAAAAAAAGCGAAAATTGTTCCCGTGCGCCATGGGTAATTAGTTTTCATGCAGAAACAAACATCAATAGCAGTTAAAATTGTAGTTCATTAGATACAGGGTTTAAGTACTACTTACTTTAATTACATAATGATTTTTTGATTGGTAAATAAAGTCATTCGCTATATAACTTTAGTACATACAAGTTATACCAGAAAGTAAGAGATTGATCTTTTTCCTACCAAAGCTCCTTTTTTTTTTTTTCAAAGAACAATTTGCAAAGTAATTCTCTGCGACAACTATACACTTACGGTGTCTTTGTTCTCACTTTTGGAAGCCGTATAGAAAGGTTTCAACTGGTATGACCTTTAATGTGTCAACCACATTCTTTTGAATATTCTCCGTAGTCCCAAATTGATATTATTTCAGTTCCAGATCTGGAATGGAGCCAACTGGCGGCCTTACTCCAGACGGCAACATTTGGGGATGCCAAAACCACCTTATTTCTGTATTTTTTTCTTCTTTAAAACTCAACATAAAAGCTTGAAGGAAGGTGTGTGAAGAAAATAGTTTTAAGATTTGCGCAGGCTCGGAAAAATAAAAAATCTAGCTCTGTATCCTTAAGATTTTTTGGTTTTGTGAAAAGATAAAAAGTTGCGAGTACTCATATCAGGTGAAGTAGGAGGCTGAAGAACAACGTCCGTGCCATTCAGGTCAAACATATATTATAATGAAAACGGTCGTGTACCACGCATGTACAAATTTTCAGGCAGCATTTAATCTGCAGCGATCTTCACATGTTCAACGTTTCAGCCAACTTTGTATGTAGAACTCTCTGAGCAATGTTCCTCTTCAACATGTTCTTCACTTCCTAAAAAAGAATTGTGCAAACGAAACACTTGTGTTCTTGATAAGGAATGCTTCCGATACTCTTGCTTGAACTTTTCAAAGGGTCATGCCCGCTGTTTCCCAAGTTTCACATAAAAACTGATATCCTGACATTGCTTTAAATTCAGCTAATCCATTTTCATAACACAGCGAAAACATAATTTAACTGATAGTGATTTCAAAAATCACGTAATGGCTGTATTGGCGTCAGCTGAAACCCGAACTGGGGAGGACGGGACTTCGGACAAGGAACACAATGAACACAATACCTTTTACAAAGGACTTTTCACGGCACAAGTTTAAAAAACATGTAAAATGAGCGATACATAGATTATTAGTAGTAAAACACGATGAAATGCTCAGTTAATTCCATGTACTTGAAAAACACTAATAATTTGGCGTCACATAATATAAACTTTAAGAGAATAATAGAGAAATCTTTTTAGTTCTTACGAATTGTAAACTTTAAAGTACTTTTTTATTTCTAAGCATTGTTGCGTATGGGAATGCATTATACAATTTGAAATTGAATTTTCCACAGTAAGAAAAGCTGTAGATGAGATGAGAGATGAAAAAGATGTTGAGAGGTGTAGAGGGATTAAAGGATTTTCTACAGTTGCTTTATTTTGGCAAATAATGTATCATGGAGTCATTAAGAGAAATAGTTTAATTTTTCCTTAATGTGCATTATTTTATTTAACCACACATACTGAAATCTTAACTTTTCTAATTATTAGTTGATGGTCTGAACTAAATTGCCATTGTCATTGGATTTAAAAAGGGAATCGATATTTCATTGGAAAATTATGTTTTCTACGATAAGTGATGTTTAAACTTTCGGAATTTCAAATATACTTGACAGATATTGAATTGTTATTTTGTTGAGAGTTCAAAATATTCTTGAAGAACATATTGAACTGCTTCTGATGTTTTTTATGTTTATTTCTAAGAATTATGCACATAACTGTAAAAACTACATGAGTTGACTTTTACAGAAATAAGCTATCATTCTGGAAAACTTTTTACACAATCGCCCGTTAACTTCAGTGCATTTGAGGCCCTTGAAGGAGGAAAAGCTCATGACGCAGTTAAAATCCATGGTAAGTTTCTTTTGAAGAAGAGCTTTGTAGCAAATTAATGTAACTTCTTTTTCTTTCAAATATGGAAAAAAAATGTGTTCCTATTCATAATCCATGTTTTTATAAAAAGAGTTTCGTGTACCAAAAGTTTTGTTTTGAGATAAGTTTGTTACAAATGATTCGTTATATTTTTTCTTCGTTTTTTTCAAATACTATCTGCGAAAGTTAGGTGATAGAAGTCGCAAGGAGGAATCTCTTTTATCACTCTTACCGAGAAAAGAAAAAATATTTGCCTGCAGCTTATTTCTACATTCTCAAATTTTTTATTCAACAAAAGGCGAAGACTATATATTAACAGTATATTCTATTTATCCATTTTATACATAAAGTTGGAGACCAAGAGTGTTTCATGAGCCTCAATTGTGCATATGCAGAATGCGTATAGGAAGGGTGACGAGAATGAAACGAAAAAATTCCAGCCTTAAAAAAAAAAGGATATACAGGGTACGGCAAGAAAACCTGGACAGACAATTTTTCATGTCACTTTATTGAATATAAATAAATTAACGAAACAAACAAAAATAAGTAACCTTGAATAATAAAATAAACCTAAGTGGTTTCAAAGAGTGGCCTGAGTGGTGTGACTGCAAAAGCAATCACAATTCATGTGATTTCTTTTTCAGTAATGCAGAGACAAACCGCTTATTGAAATTCTAAGGGCCGCAACTTTTACCTTTGCTCTATTCTATTCATGTTGGAATGATTGCTTTAGAGTGTCCAAACTTTTGTGTGATTTAAAGCAGATTCAAGACTCTAAATGGGGCTGAGATCTAGAGAGGTTCTACAGATGTGTGCGTGTTCATTCTACACATTTGTGATCATTCTGCAGATGAAGGTCAGAAGAAGGCACCTCACTCGATTTTTATGCTTTTTAGCACTTATGAACAAGTGCGGAGTCCGATTGAAGACTTCTGTCTACATCGCCGAAGTGTTTTTTGGTCTAAGAAAGTACAACAGGCTGTGAAAGGTGTAGCTGGGGGGCACTTTTTGAGGTTTATTTTAACACCCTCATCGACAAAAACCAGATTTTTTGCTGCTTGTGCTAATTATTATCAGACAAACACCGATTTTTGTATTTTGGCGCTTTTCAATACTTACCAACGTTTTTGAAGTGTCTACAGACCAGATTTAATCGTTCTTGGAATTTTGAGCAAGTGTTAAATGCAAAACTGGTCAACAGCTTCTCATCAGGGAAAAGGAACAGCTCCCAGCACTAATTTGCTGCTAGTCCAAAGTTTTTAAGTCCAAAGTGTGGATTTTCTCCAGTGAAAGGCTGATCCTTTGGAACGTAAAGTTTCTTTCAGAGCTTTATTTTTGTCATTGATCATACTGATCGGTTTCAAATTCCTATTACGCAGGTAACTATTCATGTAAAACAGGGACGTGCCGTCTGGGTAGGCAGTGCCTACCCACGAAGAAAACAGACCAACTATTTAACGTCATTTAATGACATTTAATGCGTTGATTGAAAAAAAAAAAATTTAACTTACGCAGCGAGTATTGTCAAAAAGAAAAAAAAATTGAATTTTTCATTTTTTGTATGATTGAAAATCATCGACCGTCGCTGCTTTTCGACCTCCGTATCAAAACAACGAATAGCATGAAGACACTCACGTGCCGCACTATTTTCCCCCTTCGCGCTTGCCAAAGCGACGACGTAGGCAGAATAAAATGTGCCTCTGCGTAGCCGACGAGGATCCTGACTTCTGCGCAGCTTTCAATTCGTAAGCTCTGCTCTGTCCCTGCTGGTTTCTTTAATTCTCCGAATGAGGATGTCATGTGCAGAGCGATGAGCGTGAGCCAAATGAAACAAAACCTCACTTTCTTTCTTTTACGAAAGTCACGTATATTTTCACCACAGTGAAAAAAGAATGGATTTTCTATTGAATTAAATATCTTTGTACATATGTTTATGCTATCGACTACATAAATATCATTCATATTCATACTGTTTTTAATACGGTACGGTTAACTTATGCTTTTTTCAACATTATATGTACTATTATTATTCCACAAACCACCTCATCTGCCTAACCTGGTCCTCCCTTCACGGCACGTACCTGCTATGAAGACCCGTAGATTATGTTGAACTCACTTTTTTACTTGCGTTTAATGGAAGTGTTCACTGTTCATTTTTGTACCTTTCCTGAGCTTCGGCTACAATTTCCAAACTACTTGAGGTAGAAGATTTCATCAGATACTGTTTGCCGAGGCACATAATCCAAACGAACTTTCGTTCTCCTTTTTTTTAATAACACATATTTTGCTTGACATTGTAAAAAAGACACCGGCAATACGTGTGCTAAGGGATACATTACGAAATATTTCTAACTAAATTGGTCCACACACGCAAAAAAAAAAAAAAAAAAAAAAAGAAAAAAAAATGAAGACTCATTAAAAATTGTTTAGCATACTTCTGCTCGATGATGTAAACTTTGTCCTATTTTTTTATTTACGAGGGTTGTTTCTTTTTTTCAACCTCTGATAGTCTGTAAAAAATAAACGGATTCAAATACAAAAAATATGTTATCAAAAGTAAGGTACAATGCTCTACAATTATCTACATAATCACCTTGACGATTGAAGCATTTGTTATATCTGTGAACATGCTTTATAATAGCCTCCTTGTAAAATGTTTATTTATTTATTTAAACCCCACCAGTCACCACCGTACCTACCCTGATGAGGGTTTAACCGGATCAGGTAAAATTCGTAAAATGTTGCCGCCAATGATTGGAAATGAGTTGTGACGGTGTCTTTGGGTTCCACGCCACTTTGAAAGCACGATACCTTTCCAGACCCCCAAGCAGGGGTCTCCAAGTCCCTGCTTCAGTTCAGGGAACAGATGAAAGTCATTTGGTGCTCGGTCGGAACTTTATGGTGGGTGTTCAAAAATATCCCATTGCATTCATGAAATTGCTGGAGGAACGAACCGTTGGGTTACACGAGCGCTATGATGACGGGTATTGCTATGCCCCCCTGCTTGGGGGCATGGTAATGCCCGTCAACCCTGCTTGGGGAGACCCCTGCTTGAGGTCTGGAAAGGCATCGTACTTCCAAAGTGGCGTGGAACCCAAAGACACCGTCACAACTCACTTCCAATCATCTGCGGTAACATTTTACGAGAAGACATTTATAAAGCTTGTTCACAGATATAACACATGCTTCAATAGTCAAGGTGATTATGCAGAGAATTGTAGAATATTTTGTACCTTACTTTTGATAATAAAGTATTTTTTGTATTTGAATCGTTTATTTTTTATAGCCTATCGGAGGTTGAAAAAAAAAACCCTCTTATTTTTTGCCGCACCCTGTTGTTTAGAATGAAGTTCTGTTGTAATAGTTGCTTTTAAATGTAAACTGCACAAGAAATCTTATATTCTCGATAAGTGAAAAACAAAAACGCAAACATAAAGGAAGGTATCGTTGTTTAAGGTGAGCAAGGGTTAAATGTAAAACTCATTGCTCTATTGGATGAACGTTAATATTTTTGAACACACAGAGGTTTTTTACTTGTGCATGCCTTTAAGTTTGCAATGTTTATTCTATTCGCTCGCCTAGCTGTGGGATACATGCACCCTCGAGTGAGTTATTTCTGCGGCCTTTATAAAAACTTGCTCTAGTATTAATTAATAGTTAACTATATCGATTGCTACAATTTTAAAATCTATTTAAAAATTGTTGCGTTTGAACAATCTGTCCACGCTATGAAATCAAGCATGAAAAACATATTGGTTTAGTTAAATAGGAGGAACTCATAGTTAAAATAATTATTTCACCGAATTCAGTCACTTGTAACATCCCATTCTCATCCACGAGACCCAAGTTTTGTAGTATCCAAAAGCTATCTTACAAGTAGTTTTTTGCCTTTGGATATACTTTCTTACTTCGGTTCAGTTTCAAATAATTTAAACATTTTTGTCTTGCTTTGTTGATGCCGACGATTAAAATAAGTTTTAAAACGCTTTAAAAATTGTTTTTCATGAGTTCGAAGTATTTTTAGTTAAATGTACTGATTAGTTAAATTTTAAACTAAAGATTTCCTTCTGTAGGTACGTTCATGGTCACAGCATGGGTCGGGTTTGTGAGTGTTGCCATTCTTCTCGCTCGGCATTTCAAGTCTGCTTGGGAGACAAAAACAATGTGCGGAGTAAAGATCTGGTTCGCTGTAAGTTCTTTGTGGAATATTTGATATGTTATTGCAGAAGGAATAAATATTTTGCATTAAAACATCTTTCTTCTTCAAATTTTTCATCTTGTGATACTAGTTCTTAAAGATATCGCTATTTTTTTCAGTCTAATTCTTTTATATTTTATTTAAATTAGCGAAACAATTTTATTACATTTATAATCAAGTCAGTACAAGCCTGATTTTGCTTACTCTGCATCCCTCTTCGGGTTCTAAAAGAACAACAGGAGATAACAAATAACCTTGGCAATTTCAAATGTACCTTTATGCTTACTTTTTTCTTTGTGAAACGTGTCACGCAGTACGTGCTTTAAAGCAAACAGATTTTTAATCATGAAATAATTTCTGCTAATGATCCGATATTTATCTATAACTGCAACTACTTTTTTATTTTCTTTATTTTAATTTCTTTTTTAACACTTTTCATGGGAAAAAAAGATCTCTCAGACATTTTCAGAACTTAATATTACCATATGCCCTCCAACACTGCTTAGAAAGAATGTCTCAACCTTTAATCGCAAAATAGTTTGTCATCTCGTCGTGTTAAAGGGCTTCAACACGATTGGGATAAAAGGAACCCGTGACCGTGACTTAGTGGAACATTCATCTTTAATACAGTTAATAGTGCTCGACTCGATCGAATTCTATCAACCAGTAGCGCAGTCGGAAATTGCCTTTGCTCCTACGCACAAGGTAATGTCTCGCTGCGCTACTGCCAGATAGAATTTGATCAAATCAAACACGATCACATGTCTAGGAGATGAATATTTCCCAAAATCTGGGTTCATTGAAATATTAAAAATAGCATTTTAGTCAATGAAAATAGAACGCTCTTTTTCTAAAATAAACAAATTCATTTTACTTTGATCATCAAAACGCTTAATGAAATTATTTTTCTTACGGTGTAAGATAATGCGTTTGTTTTCTCTGAAGTCATCAATTTTACTTACTCATGAAAATTATTTGGAAGTTAATTTCGTTTTTGTTGAATTAATACTCTATGTAACTATCAACTATTTCTTTAATACGCTTTTGAAGCAGCATAAATGAGAAAAGTATCTCAGTGCTTGTGGAGTGTTAAAGTAAATGTTAGATAGGGTTGGTTAGGGTAAGTGGGCCCCTTTTTTAGAACAGTTCGTTTTTGAAGCCTTACACAAAAGTTTTAAAGCAAAACAGCTTAAATATTTTGACTTATTTTGTCTTGAACATTATTGATAAACACAAGTTCAGCATTGTTTCCTAAAAAAATGCTTTAAATGTTTTTACTTATCTTGTTCTTTACAAAACGGCGTGGGGGGCCCACTTACCCCCTAGAAAGGGGTAAGTGGGGCCACCCTCCATTCATTTATATTTAAAGTGAGCATATTTTGAAAAGGTGTTTGTGGGTCCTACCTGACAAAGTATGGAAAATTTTAGTAGGGAATATTTTTCTGTAAATACATCCATTAATGAGATATATACTCACATTTAAATGTGTATGACAGAAAATTATAAAGCGGAATACAAAACAATTATGTCTGTGAAATTCATTAAATGCCGTTAGGCGCATTTTTTGCTTTTACCTGTAAATTAATGTTGAATAAATATAATGGAGGCGATTAAGATCAATTTTGGTAAAATAGAAAAAAAAATTATAGGTTGAAAAAAATTTAATCACTTAATGGCAGTGTCTTTTTGAAGTTTTCTGAGGGAGAAACATTATCATTTCATCCTCAGTTATAATTTTAACATCATCTACATCAAACCAATAAAAAGTGTAGTTTTTTCTATTCTTTCTATCAAATTTTGAAGTATTTTTTTTTCATTTGTACCATATTTTAAAATTAGACCTTCAAAATACTTTATGGTTTTCTTTGATGCAAGTTTCGCAAATACATAGTTACCAGATTTTGCAGTTTTTGTAGCTGAACCATCAATTTCTTCTAGGTCTCCATAATTATTTTTCATTTCGTCGTAAAAATTGCTTCATCAAAACTACTTTTAATTTTGAAATCATTATTATGAGGGGGCCCACTTACCCTATTAGAGAAAAACCACGGGGTAAGTTGGACCCCTCCCCTTAAACACTTATTAATAATACTTTGCATAAAAATTCTTATTGCAATGTGTATTTTAAGCTAAACCCTGCAAGAAAACTTGATGAACATAGAAAAAATAATAAAAATTAACATTGAAACACTTCTTTGAAAAATGTTGCTTGAACTAGCAAAAAAAAATTTCTGGAAATTTTTTTTGACATAAATTATATGATCCAAAAAAAAAAAGTTCCAAAAAACCCAAATCCATGCAAAAGCAATCACTGTGATGTAATTTGACATGATCAGTACAAAAAAGTATAAACCAAATGCGTATTTCAGTTTTAAGGGGGTGGCCCACTTACCCGAACCAACCCTAGTGTATATTTTAATAGCGTACTTTTTACTGTATCAAGTGCTAAAACACGAAACATTCACATAATACCGAGAAATTATGTTTTCATATGCGATTATTTTTCGAGTTCATGGATTTCATTGTTGCTAAATATATTTGAACAAAGATTTTTACTTTACAGCTTCACCGGGGTCTGATGATAGCAGCTTTAACATTTGTGGTCATCGCTTTCATCGTAATTTTTGTGCATCTTGATGGGTGGAACTATGTAAGTAATTTAGAAAATTAAATTTTAAACCAGTATCTAATTTTCTCATAAATAAAAGGTAAAACGATATCTCAGCATTTGATTTGATTAATGTCTACTGACTTAAAACTTCCGTGTGTTATATACTTTATTCTACTGACATGGTAGCAGTTTTTAACAAGTTTCCTTTTCCTATTGACTACAACTCCTGGACAAGTATTTTTTTACAGAATTTCATGTTGTCCTGTAATTCTAGCCTAAATACCAGTTTACAAAGAACATCATGGACTTTTTCTTTTGAATTTATATTTGCATTTGATTAGTTAAATTTATTTAGTCATATAATAGTTTTGATGCGATGTAATCTGTAAGAAAGCTCATCTGTTTTCAATTCAAAAGTTGCATAATATTTTTGGAGTTTCTTGCAAAATTGGTAAATGGGAATCATAGTCCGAAATTCGCCTATTTTGAAGTGTAAGTATTAAAGAATGAGAAAAAGTAATATGCAATTGAAAATGTAAGGATACCGCAAGTTATACAGCTTTTAAAAATTTACATTATTTTAAACTTAAGAAATTTGAAAGATGTTTTTCTTCTGCATATTTGCATTCGTATAAGTTTAGAAAAGGATTCATGTCAATGTGCACTATTTCGTTAAATTGGAAAATGGATTGGTAATTTTTAGTGGCCATTTAAATGTTAATAATTGAAAATGTCCCTTTTGTTCGTAATTAGTACGACCAAATATGGCTTCTTAACGTGGTTTAGTAATGAAAATCATGCTTTTTATATTAATTTGTTCAAATGTTATGGATTTGAAGCGTATTTCAGTTACTCAAAATATATCTTTTGACAAAATATGGTTGACGAAATTACTTGTATGTTGCTATGAATTTAATTGAAATTTATTCTTTTCTCGAAAACAGGAAAATAAAAATCCGCATGCAATATTAGGGTGCATTGCTACAGCCTTTGGATTGTTTCAACCTATAATGGCGGCTTTTAGACCAGCTCCAGATAATCCAAAACGACCTATATTTAATTGGCTGCACTGGATTGTTGGGAATTCTGCTCAACTGATTGCAGGTACTTTTGCTTAAAATTTTTATCAATGTTTGAAGATTTTTTTTAATCCAATTCAGCCGTAGAAGAGGCTTTAAATCAACTCAAAATAAGAATTATGTTCTATAAAGTATTTGATACTATTTTCTTTAAAGATATAGTATATCATGTGTGTATTGCGTAGGTATTTCTTAAAACGTACATGTTAGAAAAGCAGTAAAATGTTTGTATACTGATATACCTATTTATATTTTTAGTGGTAGCCATCTTCTTTGCAAGATCACTGCAAGCATCTGGATTGAAAGAAAGCTTCTACTGGGTTATGTCAATTTTCGTCATTGTATACTTAATATTTCATTTCTTATTTCAACTCCATTCCTGGACATCTGATAAAAAGAGTAAACTTTTTAACGTATTTCTTATTTTTTTCTATTTTAATATGCCTCTTCAAAGAAAAAATAACTAATATCAATGTTTCAGAAAATAATGAAATGAAAATGAATGAAATGACCCATGTAAGAGGAGCAACTAACAACATCCAAGGAAACTCGCCAGAGAAAAATTCATCAGTAAGTTTTGAATTATTTAGAAAAATCTTCTCAAAATGTTAATATTTTAGCGAGGTCCAAAAGTAGTTGTTTTATTTCTCTCACTTCCCCTTGAATATCAATGTGGAGATTTCTCTCACAATGCAAGCGCGGTTCCCATTTTTGTTCAAATTAGCTAGCTTTGATAGGATCCATTTGTACACGAAAGTTGTGGGTGTACTTAGACAGCGAGGAAAATCCCCGTTAATATTGCAAACCAGTTAACACTGAAGATGAAAGATCTGTGTCGTTTAGTATCCAGGTATGAACTGGTAGTACTATATGGAGTATTCTCAAAAATAATCTCTACATAACCTTACTAAAGAGTTGGATAACTATCCCTAAGCATTCTGCACAGTACTTGAACAAATAAAAACTTAGGGGCGGTTACTCATTGCTTTAAATAAAAACTTGTTCTGTGTAAATTTTGCATGTCATTTATATACTCAGTTTTTGAGCTAAGTTGTGTAACTTAACCAGAGTACTAATTCTCATAAGATCTGAATTGCAATCAACTGAAGTAAACAAATTAATGTCGTTTAGGTGCTAGCTACAAGTTTCAACTTGATTTTGCTAGTTCATTAAATTTGGATGTGATAGGGTAACATTTTTTCTTCTCATAAGGACCAAAATAGTTATTAATTAATATTATCTTATTCGGTTAAAATTAGTTACTAGTTTACACCACACTACGATTGATAGTTACTAGTGTTCTGCTTGTTACTGTTTCAAATGTTAGTTATGTACCCTGGAGCAAGAATAATCAATGCTAGATTTTGACCAAATTTAGTTGGATAGAAATCGGTCCACAAAGTAGTAAACTTATCGTGCAACAACCAGTGTCAGGCAGCACCCTTAGTATTGAGTTGTATTA
The DNA here is from genome assembly GCA_038373865.1 of Uloborus plumipes. Lineage (NCBI taxonomy): Eukaryota > Metazoa > Arthropoda > Arachnida > Araneae > Uloboridae > Uloborus > Uloborus plumipes. The sequence continues at coordinate 17,920 of JAXGGA010000634.1, forward strand.
ATCACAACTACCTAAATCCCCAGAAAACCAACTAATCATACTATCGCAGTTTTCCTGGATTTATCTAAAGCATTCGACAGAGTTTGGAACAACCTTCTAATTTTTAAACTTTATAAAATTTTTGGCATTGGGGGGAGGGCCCTTCCATGGATCTATGATTTCTTGAGAAATAGATCTATCAGGGTCAAGTTCAATGATTCGCTCTCCGGAAGCTATAGGATATCTCAAGGGGTGCCTCAGGGGTCAGTACTGAGCCCAACTTTGTTTTCGCTTTTCCTATCAGGCATAGAGAGCGTTATCAAGAAGAACAGTGAGGTCGGTGCTTTCGCAGATGACATTGTACTCTGGAAGTCCGATTCAGATCCAATGAAACTGGAGAGAGACATAAATCAAGTAATTAAAGACGTTCAGAATTTCGCCGAAGAGCATAAACTGAGTTTTAACCCTGCTAAGACTACGGTCACCTTCTTCACAACCAACAGAAAGCTATATAATTACCAACCTAACATCCTTTTGAATGATAAAACACTGACTGTGGATAAAAATCCAAAATATCTGGGGTTCGTTTTAGACCCCGAGATATTGGGAAATAAACATATTGATCATATAGTACTGAAAGCTAGAAAACGGCTCAACATCTTAAGGTATATCTCGGGGCGTGATTGGGGTGCAGACGCAAGCACACTCAGGAACACATATATTTCAATAATCAGACCCATCTTGGAGTACGGTGCCCCAATATACTGTAGTGCCTCCGTTACAAACCTTCAGAAACTCGAAAGTACACAGCTCAGCGCAGCAAGGATCATTACGGGACTAAGAAATACTTGCCATAGAGACATAGTGCTCTACGAGGCGGATCTACAGCCTCTTAGCCTTAGGAGACGTGCTTGCCTATCAAAGTACTACAACAAACTCAGGGGACTGGATACCCAAAATCGTACTGCTGCTTACTTCAACGAATGGCGCGACAATCAACGACTCATTAGAAATAGTCCCTTTAGTCAAATGGCTTCTTTTAATCTAGTCGATGATGTTGTGGAACCACATCATTTGTCACAATGTCTGGACCCAACAGATGATCTGGATGGAGTCTTTTTTCACCCTGAGCTGCCAGTTCAGGTTAACAAACAGACAGACCTTCCTGAATATCTAAGGCAGATAGCATTGGAGAGAATCGGTGATATACCGACAGATGCCGTGCGGGTCTATACGGATGGTAGTAGAGATGATCATCATCGAGCTGGCAGCGGAATTTATATCAAGTCACAAGACCATAACTTAAGGATCCAGATAAGAAACCCGGACGGATGCTCAGTTTTTCGAAGCGAGCTAATAGCCATCGACGAAGCTCTTGCCTCCCTTGTGTCTCTTAAAGATGGAAAAGAGATCTGGATTCTATCCGATAGCAGAAGTGCAATTCAACACTTGGCCAGATTGGAGAGAGTAAGAGATAAGGTGGGAACATCAATTATCAGCAAACTAAAACAACTCTCCACTTCGCATATTATTCACCTACAATGGATTCCCTCACACGTAAATCTAGAGGGCAACGAAATCGCAGATATTTTGGCAAAAGCAGGTGCTTGTGAGCCCACTGCGCAGTCAGCACCGCTAACCTATAGTGAGATTTTCTCAAAGATTAAACACCAAAATGGGATTACGTGGAATGTCCCCCCAGAGCACCACTGGTATCAGCGTCCTCGTCCTGGAGGTTCCCTGGCTCAAGAATTCAATAGACAGGAGCAAACCACTCTTGCCCGCCTTCGTAGTGGTCATCTTAAAACTATGAAATTCATTGGGGGTGCTAAGAGATTCCAAACATGTACCAACTGTTCTGTTCAAGAGGCATCTCCTCTCCACATCCTTGAGTGCCTGGGACTTACCAGACAGGATTTGGCGGACGATCCTTTGCTGGTGTTAGATTTCCTTAGGGTGTACAACATCATGGACCTGGTCTAGCACCGCTGACCAACGGGGGCATGCAACAACAACAACAACCTAAATCCCATATTTTTTTTTTGTTTTTTGCAACAATCAATACTTTTATTTAGAGCTAAAATAACCAATTTCACTTGTAATGCAAGTATAGTCAAAATAATTCTAAATATGTACATTCCTAATGTAGACGTTCAAAATTTTACTGAACTCAGGCGTGAAAATTAGAGCCAGAGAAAAATAAAACTTTGCGACCATTTTTCACAAAACTTATATTCAAGAAGTTTTAGGGCAAAATTTAGATTTGATACTTGCACTTTTTGTCATTTAAAGTTTACATCAATGTTATTCTACTCCCCTTTTCAGGCCAACATGTTCCGTGTGCTTCTCTTGGGAATATTTGTCATATTTGTTGCCGTAATACTGCTGGCTTTATATGCGCTTATTGGTGTGGCATAAGCTTCAAGTTGACCAACCATTCTTTACAAAATGATGCCAAAGGAGTTTCTTGCATCCGGAGTCTTTACTTCAAATGAAGAACTGAATGTTTCTTGAAAGTGCAACTACATAATTTGTGGTGCTTGCGCGCATGTAAAAACTTTGTTTCTTATCATTTACTTGCCGAAATTTATTTTTTAAGCAGAAATTCTGAAAAGATTTTATATTCTGCTTATGAATGTGATTTAATATCACTGACTGCTAGAGTAAAAGTCAGTCAATATTGTGAAACAGTCTTTTACTATACATTTTAGTGCAAGTAATGGTGTATTCTACGAATCATGAATATTTTATTTATATAAATGAATCTCTGTCACGTGTATATGTATATACTTTTAAATTCATCATAAAGCGTCTGTTTATGGAAATAGAAGGATTTTATCTTAAATCATTACTACATGAACTTTTGAAATTGTATTTATGTACTAAATTGTCGAAATTGTTAACGGAAAAACGTATGTGAAGCATGCCAATTACTTGTCTAATTTGAATCTTATTTATATTTAAGCAATTGTGATATTTATTAATAATTAGAAAAGGAGAAATACCAGTTCAAAATTAAAAAAATGCATTGACATTTCACAAAAAGAAACCTTCCACTTTCATCGTTTTGAATGGCATTATACATGTTGGAGAATCTTCGAGAATATTTAAGACATTTATCGTACTAAAAATCATTTTAATGTATTTCATTGTTTCAACCATGTTAATAAATTGTCATGTGTGTTATTTTAATTTCTTTTTGTGCTATTTATGACACGCGCAGTTGTACTTAATGAAGTTCTGTACTTAAGAGGATTTGAACAAAATTGTGACTTCATACATTAAGAATAAGCGCATTTAGATTCAGCAAGAAATATTTAAACATGTTGAACATGTTGGAAGATTCAGAATGATTATTAAGATGTTTTATTGTCAAGAAGATAAGATCTTTTAATTTATTTAATAATCTTTACTGTTCACGCTTTTTTGTCGTACTTAAAATCAGTTTTTTACTGAGTTTTTAAAGTGTTAATAATAAAATTTTATTGTTTTGTTAATTAACACTACATCATAGCTGTCCAGTTTCTTTTTTCAAATTAGTGTTGATGCTTGATTGACAATCATGTATCATAGCTCTATTTTTAAATCGTTGTATTCTAAACAAAATCTGCAAATTTTAGAAATAAACTGAATCTTACAGAAATAAAAGAAAATATCTAGCATCATGGTAGCTTTACTTTCCATCAAAACTAGGTACTTTACTATTACTCTCAAACATAAGTATTCGTTCTTATTTGTCCAATTTCAAATTAAAAATATGCTAAGTACACAGTCTATGCAGAATATGTATTGATGCAAAAGTTATTTCCAAAGTTGGGTTCAAATTGTACTTCTGATTCAAGTTGTCTTGAGTCTGATTCAAGAACAACTTGTTATTTGTTACATCTTTATCTTAAAACCATCCTATTAAAAAAACTTTTTAGCTACTTTTAAAACCATTTCTTTATTTTACCAATGTATATTTTTATTATCATTGTACTGATAATTTCTTTGCAATGTATAGATAATTTCGATTTGAATACAATTGGTTTGGTTTTAATTATTGGAAACAAAAAAATGAAATTTCTGATCTATTATGGTATAAACACCAAAATGTAAATTCTAAAAATGCATTTATTTTCCTTTTGTTTGAACAAGAGCATTCGAAACTAATAACACTATTTCATTTCATAAATTAGCTGAAATCGGATCTATATAATTCAACCGTTTTAAAGTCAGTGTGAGTTTACAAAAGCTCATCGTGACAAATTTTTAGCTCTCAAAATTTGGCTTCAGTATAAAAAAACAGAAAAATAATTTTAAAAAAAAAGTTAATACAGTAACATACCGCTTTTATTGTTTATATTTATGTTCAAGATGAAAAATGTTCTATTAAAGTAAGTATATCAAATTAACTAGATTTTGTTATCTAGATTTTCTTTATATCAATAGTTTTCTAGTGAACAGTCTAAATTGTGTCAAAACCATATTCATAAACAAATTAAAAGTAAAGGTGCATTCCTGATTTAATGTGAAATACTAAGCTCCAAATAGCAGTGTCAAAAATAGGTTGATATCAAGATCAAACACTTAAACATTAAAAAAATGCTGCAAGTAGTATTTTACGTACCTATTATTTAAAAGTCAATAAAATCTATCCCATTAGCAGAGTTAATGCATTTTTGTAAGATAAATTGCATAGAATTTTCTTTGCAGTAAGTTGCATTACATTGAGCATCTGCCAAATAACTTAATGTGTTGTAATTCTGTATCATTTATTATTTTTAGTATTTGGTGTTTTCATATAGATCATGATTAACCTGGTTGTTATTCCAATACTGTGATCTCGAAATACATAAACATGTATATTTTAAGAAAAATTAAAGTTTTCCAAATTAAATTTGTTCTTACCTTTTTTGTGGATATAAAAGTTGGGACGCTAAAAAATGTTTTTTTTTTATTTACTATGCATTGTGTTTTCAAGCATAATATATATTTGACCTTTATGCTATCGGTTCTTTTTAAACTAGTATGTTTTAAGGTAACACACTAATAAGACAACGCGTACAATTTTCAACACCATTTACAAAATGGAACAAAATTTTTGAATAACTTAGAGCAAACGAAGTATACGAAATGATTGAAATACCCTGTACAGTAACTATTTCTGCATCAGACATTCAGACAAGTTTTTTTTTTTTTGAAATGTAAGTGACAATTTAAACATTTAGATTTTTTTTTTTGCATGTAGCAATTTTTCTTTTCTTATACCTATTTAGTTTTTCAAGTCTACATTTTCAATTTAAAGCTTATGAAAACTGCTATTTTAACAGCGTATTTTAAATCTGCAGCAATAAAATGTTTTTTGTTACTATTACATGAGACACGTTGTGGCATACTGCTACTAGTAGCTATCATACATATATATATTATTTGTCGAAGATGTCTTTTGTGGGCACAGCGTAACTTAATGCTCCATAAATAAGGCATAATTTCCATATTAGGGAAAAAAACAAACCCTGCAAAAGTTAAGCCACACAAGTTAGTAAGAAATTTTATCAGATTAAATCTTTCTTAAGGTAACATCAAAAAAATGCAGTCAAATACGTAAATGCAAGTATTTTATTAAATAATGGCCTAACTTAAACGATGTTGTTTAGTCTGAATCGTCTGCTGATGTTAATGCAAACAATTACTTATATGTAAAAGCGCTATTCCATCCATTAAATAAACTGGTATATGAAAGCACTGTAATAAGCTACCATTATATTCAAATATTATGAATGATTGCTGATTAATTTCTGGAACTTTTTAACGATATATATTACTCTGAAAGAATGGTACACTAAAATATAACAAGCAAAAAGGGTTTTAAGGGATTACTTCAATTTCAGTTCTTTACTCTCATGTTAATTGCTCTAAAAGATAAATCAAGCAATGTTAACTGATTAGAACAATTTTATTATATACATGCAATTCAACAAAGTTATGTTAGTATTGAGGCATCTTTTATGATATTTAGAAATATTTTGTCAATGAAGTATTTATAAAATGGAAGATGATAACGTGATGACCGATGTTGAACACAGTAACACTAAATTCTACAGTTATATAATGACACTGTATTGCTGTTTGGAACTTTAAACCGTACATTGTATCTTGTTAGATTCTTCTCAAACACTCTTTAAATTGAATTTAACAAATAAAAACAAAAGCATTTTCTGTCATTTTTTACGACAAACAATTAATTTAGAAGTTTTAATAATAGAAAGTGGAAGTCATTAAATTCTTGTAGTAAAGGGCTAGACTAGAAATTTTTTCATGATTTTTTTTTTTACTTTTGATCTATCATGTATATATGGGACTAGTTAGCCATTGAGTGTAATGTTCTCTCCAAAATGAAGGATTGCTGCCAAGAACTGATCCGTCCCATATTCAACCAAAACTCTGACAAAAGCTTAGGGCAAACGGATTGATGAATTTGTAGAATATGCAAATACAACGTACTCACTAGGGACGAAGAAATCATTGTCGCCGTTTTTGTTATGGAAATAGACAACAAGCTGCGATAGTAAAAGAGCTTCTTGTATTAGTCATAGCCTATGTTTTTATGCGGCAGAAACGTTCATCATAAATCTTGGTCATCAAAATACATAGGTATTATACTTCCAAAAAGAAAATTTCGTGAAAGTGATGTTCAGTTACGAGATACTTCTCTTAGTTAGAGAAGAATGTAAATTCTTGAGCAATAAGATTTAGTTTTAAAAAAAAATGTAAAAGAAAAAAGAAATTTGAAAAAATACTGTGTGAAATGTTAAAATGTGAAGGTTAATCAGGGCTTGATTGTTAGGTTATAAAAGTGCAGGAGTGCCTATATTCTACAGAGTAAATTTTCAGTATGAATTTTTCTAAGGAATTTAAAAAAAGGAAGAACGAAGTACAAGAGTCCAGTTTCTGTGAGCTCATAAGAAATTAAGGGACCTCGGTGGCTGGAGGTAGAGTCTTCTCCTTGTAAGCAACAGGTCGCGAGTTCGAGTCCCGTGTTTTTCATTTCAACCTCCCTGTGCCGTAAATCTGTCCTGTGCTTGTCAGGAGGCAAGGCGCATAGTACGTAGTCCTCATGTATGTTGAAGCTCATGGCTTCTGTATAAGAAATTAAGCGCTATTTTAACCAGCTCCGCTGTTACTGCCTAAATTATCAAAAATTATGCTTACATACAAATTTAGCACTGAAGCTAAATGTAACAAACACTGAAAATAAAGAAGCACTCTAGTGTTAAGAATTGTACTAAAATATGTTTAAGAACTGCAACACTACATGATTCAAAGACAATCATTTGATTTCAACTTTAATATGACATACTGGTTCATTGTGATATTTAATTTATAGCAAGAATTCAATGTTTAATATTGCACGAGGTATGCAAACAGAAAATGATATACCTAACCAGACACAGTTTTTTTTTTTTTTCAATTCAAAACTTGTCAAGCTATTTCAGATGAGAAATAACCCCAAAATAGGGGAAATGAAGAAATATCATAAGTATGGTTACTAAGCAACAAATTTTAGGAAATAGAATAGGTATCTCGGTCATATGCAGTTTACATACAACAGCTTTCCATTTAATTATATTCTTCCGTACTGTTTAAATTAATGATATTTTCTTTAGATGCGAGAAATACTGCATTTTAGCTACCTTCACAGTTCGTTGACACAAAATTTATAGCTGACAGTTCACAAATATTTTCAAATCTTCGACATAAATTGCAGTTAAATTAAGTAACATACATACTAATTTTATTAAAATCTAAGCCTTGTAAAGATCGAAGAGGAGGCTTTATCTCCCGTTTAGCTAATATGGAACCACTTTGTCCGACTTGAATCTAAGAACTTAATGCGTTCTTCCTTTCAATGTAATACTGCTTTAAAATTAAAAAATAGACTTTGATTAGTGATAGTCTATTCAATGATATTTATATAATCATTTGGCATTCATTTGAACTCTATAAATAAAAAACATCAAAATCAATTGAAGTAAAATACAAACGATGAAAACTTAAAGAAACGATTCAGCAGAATGATCTTCAATAATTCCTTTGATAATATCTTTTGCCAATGGGTCCTGCAGTTTTTCATTTATTTCATTTGTAAGAGCTTGTTCTAATTTTTCCAATATAATTGGTTTGTACCTTTCGAAGACATCTTTACCGACACCAGTAATAACTCGCTGTAGAGTTTCGGAGAAATTTCCGCCTCCAAGAAAATTTTCCATGAAGAGGGATAAACTCTCCCAATATAAATTCAGTTTTAGTAGCCTCATTTGTAAAGTGTCTGCAGTCAAACCAAGTTGCCCCATTCCAAAAACATGAATTTTTGATGCATTTAAGTCGAACTTCCCTTGACCGTAGATAGGAAAGATTTTCACCAACCTTCCGTTTACACTGTAATTTCCGTTCACCACAAGCTCCGGAAGAGTTAGATTTAAATCCAAGTAAAAGTTCTCTAAATCTGGTTTCAAGTTTGTTACGTTAAACGTGGAGAGGTGTAAGAGTTGAAGCTGAAACAAAACATAAAGAATTATTTTTTTTTAATACATGTTGAATACAAAATGTATTTAACATATCAAACATCCAGTTCAATACAGTCATAAGTGCAAACTTTAAAATTTCGATTTTATGGCTGTATTGTGCTAGCATGCTGGAATTAGAAATGAAACATTTTAGTATTAGTTAGGTGCGAGTATTAACCCTTTAACGGGCACAAGCCGTTTATTTCCAAAGTTAACATTTTGCACAATAATTGGAGAAATGAAGCTCATTTATGACCAAAAAAAGCATTTTGATGTTGTGCATGGCTATTGTTTTTAACAGGGGTGGGTAAGTTTTATCGCCGCCTAATACAAGAAATGACAATTTACTGACTCATTCAATTGAAAAAATGTAAAATGCAAATAATTTCACAAGTAAATGTGCATTTTTGTAAAACTATTCGTTATTAGTTATTTCAAAATTACAAATTTTTTAATTACGCATGAAATAAGTGATAGAAAAACTACATACCATGTAAATCACCAAAAATACTTTTAATGTATCTGATAGAGCAATATGAAACATGGAGCCGGTCACAATGGAACATTACATATTTTATAAAAAGCTTTGTGAGTTTCTAGTGCGTTTTAAGTTCTAGAGTGGTGGTAAGATTTTTACCACCACTTTACAAAGGATTAAGGCCTGTCGGCTAATAAGGCCTAATTAACAACAATAAAATTTGAAATGTTCGTTTCTGCTTATAAATGCTATCATAGGTAGCTAGCACTCATATCAACAGTTAAACTTTGTCACGACCCGTTCCTCGCCTTTTACTACCAGTGAGGTGTCATTCATTTGAGCGGAGCAGTTTTTCATCACGAATAATAAAAAAATCGTCTATCTGAATCATAAGCAATTTTTGTAGTATTACACTTTCATTTGCAGTTTTGTTCCACAATTTTCTGTTTTAAATGATTTTTTCGCTATCTTATGTCTGAATTAAATATTGTGAGCCAATTGTTTTTCTTATGTTTATTTCTTTACAAAAGATGTAAGCGGGTAGTGAGATCTAAAAAATTTGACCGTAGGCCTTTTTATGCTCCTTTGCTTTTGTATCGATATTTGCGAGCTTTACATCTAATTTTAAACCTTTCCTTTTATGCCAATGTTGTTTATAAGCAATTACGACTGTTTACTAATTGTTTTACAGTTGTTTTAGTACCTTTCTCACACTGCCTTCCCAACGAGCATGTTATTCTTTTGAGTATCTGATCCAAATCACAACCCATATTAACATTACATGCGACTTTAATAACAATGGTTTATGTCCATTGCATCCACTGGTTATTCCAGAAATAGCTTTTGCTCCGAAATAATTAACAAAATTCCAGCTCCTGCAGCTCACACAGATGGAAATAAAAATTCGCAACCTCATATCTCCTTTTGACGAATAACCTCAAGTTTTTAATCTACTGTATAGAGCACATTTTCAGGAATTACTTCCTAAAATGTTGAATAAAAAAGGAGAAAAAAGAATTTCCAGGATACAAAACATGCGTAGGGTAAAATAGGTCATGTTTCACACTAAGCTTAGTTTAGCATATACTAAAGAGCTAATTTAAAAAAAGAGGTAATATATTGCTTTGTCATTCTTTTGATACACAAATATATAAACTTATAATGCAAAATTAATAAATTAAATTAAAAAGCCTAGATTAAGAGCTTTTGTTCGATGAACTTCTTTTATGAAATGTTGTTATTAAGTTAAGCAAAAGCATTTTGCCCAAAGACAGAAGCCTCGGCAACCAAATCATAGAAAAACATTCTACAGAGCTGAATTCAAATAATGAAGTTGAAAGAACGGCATCAACATTTAAGATTTCAACAACAAGTGAGTCTGTTTCTTTGATATTGTAACAAATCGACTTAAGCATGCGTTTTATTTTTATGCGTATTAAAACTTCTATTATAAGCACATTCTTACCTAAACCAATAATCAAAATTAAAGAAGAAATTTTAAAAGGTATCAAAAGAAAAAACTACACGCATGCAGAAAAAACTTCTGAAATTTTAACAAGCTCGACAATATCGATAAGATTTAAGTCTAAGATAAGTCTAATAAGTCTTATAAGTCTAAAGATATAAAACAGCAATTAAACTGACACGCAAGCACACACCTAAATAAATATTAATTAAAAATTGTCTTGAAAAGAAATTTATAACTGAATAATAATGCATTGATATATTTTTATATATATTGAGCATATTTTTATGCCATCATTCTTCCCCACAATGTAGAATAACGTGCAATGAAATTTCAAAGTAAACTGAAAGTTTTTTTGTTTCCGGAGAGAGATGATGTTTGGAAGTATGATGCATCGTAAACAGTGCTATAGACATTCCTGGCCCTGAGATGAATTAAGAGGACAATATCACTTTATAGATATGTTTATATGGGTGATTCCACAAAAATGGGAATATTTCTAACATGTAGATTTCAAAAAATTAATTTAAAATTAAAAATCTGAAAAAAATCAGCAAAGCACTTGATAAGTTACATAATTAAAATAGAATATCAGCAGAGCTTAAATGTTTGTATTTTTGGATTTTTATTTTTTGAAGGCATATGTGAATGATAAAAAGGACATGTGGATGACACAATGGGTATGTGAATATAACACAGTAAGTATGTGAATAACACAAACAAAATAGGTATATTAATGAAATTTTTTAACCAGTAAACTGTTAGACATAATTTTTAAACATTGTACTGTCATAGTTTGGCTTTTGATTCATCCACGTGTCTTATATTGGGGCATGTGAATGACAATAGAAAACGGGCATGTGAATGACAAATCACAAGTAATTGTGTTCTCCAAAAGTCATATCTGAATATTTTTCGGATTCACTTTGAATTAGAACCCACAAATGTAAGCCTTAGGATTATTCATTATCAAAATTTATTTACATGTACATTTTACATACATTCTGTGGGGCATGTAAATGACAAAGATAAAAAAACACTTGCCCTGAAAGTTGAGTTTAACTTGCTTTTTATCAAAAAGTAATTGCATAACAGCAAAATTAATCCTCAGCCAGTAATAACAAAGTTTCATGCTTTATTATAAGATGTGTTGCCAGATTTTGAAATAAAACATTTCAGAGAAAAATATCTATACTTTTTAGACATGTGGATGACTGATAATCGTTGGGACAAAGTTTAGATGAACTTTTAGAGATATTATTTTCATATTATTTTGCTTTTTTTGTGATTTACATCTTGCACACATTCATATTTATAAATAAAAAACTCTTGAAAAAAAATCACTTATTTTTTTAAAATCTATATTCCATTGATTGTGAAAATTGCACCTATGGGACAGGGCATGTGGATGACATTTCAATCGAATATCCTTTTTTTAAATGAATAATAATTAAATATTGACATTGTTGATAACGAAAATTATAGAACAAAAGACGCATAAAAATATTCCCAAAATAGTTTTTTATTAAATTAAAAACAAAAAGAGCAATCAGTATGGAACACAAATTTGCCCATTTTTGTAGAATCACCCATATACTAATTGTTTTCTCATTAATGAACAAAAGTATAAAATTACTGTTCAATAAATCGTGTAATTGAATCCTTTAAAGCCTTTTACGTTTTACAACACACGTTTTACAACACTATTTTATCCCACGCTATGGAGGTAAAATGAGTCATAGAAAACACATTTTGTAACTAATTTATCCGTATCAATATTTCGTTTTTGCAGATATTTCACTTTGAATGTCATAAGTAATATATATTTACTTATCCTGAGCAGTTTATTCACTGGTTGAATTAATATTTTTTTTTTCCTTTCAAAGCGTGATTGTAAAATTGCTCTTTTTTGACCCATTTCACCACACTTGACCCTATGTTAACTAAAATATATTTGTTTTCAAAAACTATTAATAATGAAAAAGCAGTAAAAAAAATTGCAATGTAGCATTGTTTAAAATTCGATTGTTACTCCAAAACTAAACATTTTCTTGAAAATATATAGAGATAATTGCAGTTAATCCCGGTATTAACTCGAGAATATTAGTTTATTTTTACGCTTGGCGTTCTGGTTGCAAATGAGCAATACAGCTCAATAATATTGGGAACATAAAACTATTTAAACAATAATAGGTAAATGAAAAATTTCTATCAAAAATAAAGTTAGAAGTCCTGGATCCGGATAGCACCTGGATCCGGATAAATATGCAGTAGAGTCTCGATAACTCGAAGTCCCAAGGGACTAATTAAAAGCTTCGGGTTATTGGTAGTTTCGAGTTACAGGAAGTTCTCGCAGCTATATCATGAGTTTCGGACCCGATGAAAGCTTCGAGATGAAAGAAAATTCGGGTTATAAGGCTTCGAGTTATCGAGACTCGATTGTACTTTTAAAAATAGTGAACCTCGTCGTGTGCAAAAAGCTATGCGAAGTCACGAAATGTAAATTTTGCTCAACGAGTTCTTAAGAAATATATTTTGTGTTTTTACAAAAAAAGTTTCATGTACTTACCTCAGTACATTTTAACCCTTACACATAGTTTTATCTCAAGAAGAGAAAATTTTAATATAAATTTAACAACATCCGAAACAAAATTCTAACTTTTTGCTTGTGTATAAGTAATCGTACCTGGTATGTACAAAAGGGAGATCATAATATTAAAATTAATTTCCTTTGCATACCATAGGTAAATGTTTGTGTCTCAAAACTTTGGATAAGTTTTCTACTTGTAACATTCAGAAACCTATCCATTTATAAGTGGATAGTAAGTAGCAAAGAGTAAATCCGGGTGAGATGGCCCTACGGGAAAGATAGCGAACTGTGTTATTTTTTTTTTCCAATCTGTTATATAGCTGTACCAATTAATTGATAGTTAGATAGTAATGTGATTGAATGTTTGCTACTCGGCATGACTATTTCAACTAAAAGTAATTCCCATAATTTTTAGTTTTTAATACACCTTGAAATTATGTAGTATATCACGACCTTTCGATTTAAGCATAACATAGACTGTGAGTAACGATGGAAACTTTAGTTTTCGAGTTGTTTAGGTCCAAATGCATACCAGTACTTACGTTCGGTTTGCGTTTGTGTCTTTCATGTTGATGGCTCATTATGGTAGTCTCTCCCGGCTGATCGGGAGAGATGGCCGCACCATTATCAAGATAGATGGTCCTCCTACAAAGTGCTATATATTACAATATTAACCGTATCGAGCTACTAAAAGATTGTTAAGAAAAAACTACAGATGCTGTCTTTATGAAACGTATAAAAATAGTTTAAATTGAAAAACGAATAACAACATTTTTATCCAAACCGAAAGCAAATTCGCAGAGAGTAAAAAATTTTTGTTTTCGTATCCGCAGGGTGCATCAAACCCCCCGAAACCCTTGACGTTAACATTTATTTGACACCTAATTCAGTTTCTAATAGACTTTGACTTCCTTAGCTCAAAAATCAATAATTAGGATAAATAATGAAAACTAGACGAGAGCTCCAAAAAGCATACTGAGCGATGAATCAATAAATTCGAAGAAAGAAACAAAAAGGCATTAAGACATATTAGAAAAAAATAAAAAAGTAAAGGTATCAAAAAAGCTTTTTTTTCCCCTTGGTGCGGAAGGAGGGGGAACCGGCAAAGTTAGTAATTTTCAGGGGGGGGGGGGGGTCCGTGGAGGTCTAGACTTTGGGAACCTCTAAGATAGACTAAAAAAATCAGAACTACGTCCTCCTAAACTACATATACGTCTAAAAAACATCAAGAAATTCAATAAAGCATGTTTAAAGTGTTGAAAGTTTAAAAAAAAAAATAATGTATCCTCTTCGATTTTAAACTTTTTGTCCAATTGGCCATCTATTCCTTACAAGTCTGGTCATCTCACCTTGATATTCGGGTGCGATGGCCCTGTGTTACAATTTTTTTTTAATGTTATTCGAGAGGATAAAATTTGATATATCTTTATAAATGTCGAATTTTGTTCTTTCTGAATTGAAAATAAATTTATAGAATGTTTCAGGTTCTTGAGCTTTAGATTATCAAACTGGCTTTTGAAAAAACTATGGCCATCTATTCCGGACTTACCTAAATAAATATGTTCTAGCAATTTGGCGAATAGTTTACATTTTTAATTGTAATTGACAGAAAAAATATCTTTCGGTAAGCATACGTGCTTCATAAATTACGTTTCTACATGAAAAAAATCTTAATTGTTACGTAGTACTTTCCAATTACACGTATTGTTTGCATGAAAATGACATTGTTTCTGGTACATTTACAAGCTGACGATCAAGAATGGAGTTATGGAATATGAGTTAATAAAAGAGAACAGGCTACCTGATGGATATTTAGATTCATTGTAGCCAGGTTTTCTTGCACGTCCAAATTCAGATTTTCAAGCTGTAATGGATCCAAAACGGGTATATTGACTTCTGGTATTCCTTCTTTCATCTGGTTACGAAAGTTGTCAATGACTTCGTACAAGTACTTTTCTAAATCTGGGTCATGATGTACACAGTCTGTAGAAAAATAAATATTTAACAACAAGCTAATTGTTTTACAATATGTATAATACAACGATTTACAAATTTTGTGAAGGATTATCACTGAAAGCGAACTAAGATTAATCTTATTGTCACTTGGCCAAGCTGAAAATGTGTCTGAAGGTCTGTACAATCATCTTTCATCTTCGTTAAACATTTTCGCATACGTTTTTCTTGAATTCTAGAAAACGTACTCACTCAGGACAACTCAAGCCACAATCACATTCTTTTAAAATGTTTCACTCATATTTTAGTAGTTTTATTATATTTGCTGGTATAAAACGGAAGAAAATCTCCTAAACTATTATATACATAACTAAAATTATAAATAACAATTTATTAAATCCATTTAAATTGAATCATTAGCCTGGTTTTAAGTTACCCTACCAGTCAGGGTTACTTTGAGCCGCGTAAGAAATGGAGTGAAAAATAAATTATTTTAATAAAAGTACTACACAAGGAGCTTCCGTGGCTCAGAGGTAGAAGCTTTGCCTCAATAGCTAGAGGTCACGGGTTCCATTCCCGCCGGTGCTCTCAGTGTTATTTTCTCTCTAATTTGTGCAGTAAATTTTTTTTGTTGTTGTTGTCTTACATATCTTGTTAAAGAAGTCCAACCTCTCTGGAGGCAATGACACCCCCACTTCATTGTAATTATAAGGGTAATCAAATGAAAAGGTACGAAACGATACTGTGAGTCTAAATGTAGATTTTATTTAAAGTATTCACCATAGTCTTCCGCACACACGATCCCACTGATTAACTAACCGAATTCTTCCTTGTTCTCAGAATGTGTGGCAGTGATAAGACTCAGTTCTTCACTGCATCCTTGAGTTTGTCGTCCGAGATGAAGCACTTCAATTTAAGATGCTTTAGCACAGAATGATTTCTTGAGCACAGAAGAACCCTTAACTCCGTCGTGTACTGTGAGATACTCCAAAACCTACGCAGATTCATCAAGAACAAAAAACCGGGGCTGTTCACGAAGTGTATGCTTCTACTCCATGATAACACTTAGCTAATCAGTGGGATCGTTGTGCTCCGGCCTACGGTGAATACTCTTTATAAAGTGTTCATTTAGACCCGCATTATCGTTTAGTACCTTTTCATTTAAACAACACTTATAAAAATAAAACTATGACACGACAACAACAACAACAACAAAAGTGCTGGAACTTTAATACAGACAAAAAAAATTCTGAATGTTTCAATTTCCCTTTTTATACTTTACAGCATCACTAGATTTCTGTTATTTACAACATTGCATTGAATGTTATGACGTAGGAAGAGCACTTTCAAAATTTTCAAAAATATATTCCAAACAGTCTTACCTGAGCATCAAAGGATTCCTGTATCAAAAGTGGAAAATACCTGACGTAAACTGTGAATTTGTATTAGGAACACACATTTACACACACACACACACACATATATATATATATATATATATATTATTTCAAGTAGGTTTTTAGCTCTTCATACTGCATTCAAAAAATTAATATGTTTCAAAAAGTGAATTTGATTATGGCATTCTATGGAATTTTTGTGCTGAATGGGCTAGTATCGTTTTGCTTTTTATAAATTGCAATTTAAGTTTAAAATAATAGTTCACTTACCTATTACTGTCAATGTGTTAAGAAGGAAGACACATAATATCCACAATCCATGTTTATTTTGATAATACATGCTGCAGAAGAAAAAGAAACATTCAAATTATAATTCCCGAAAAATAGGGATGAGCAAGAGCTTTAAAAAAAGTTCAACGTCGAGAAATACTTAGTTAATTGTCACAAATATTAATGATACTTCATAGCAAAAAATCTTGCTGAGCATTACTCTCTCTATTTAAATTTACTTGATATTATTGGTTAATAATAGAAAAAGCAAATCACGGCACTAAAATGTTTATTGGTGTGGAAACAGTGATACAATATTAGAAAGTCGATTTTCCTTGACCAAAAAAGACATCCTATTAAGGTGCACCGAAGTATATGCAGCATTTCCGAGTTTCTTCTTACCGAGTGGAAATCGTGTTAGTTCATAGGATCAAAAAGTTCAAAATTATCTTGTTCTTAAACCTATCAGCTGTGGTTTGGCTTAGGTTTTTCATAACATCTTTTAGGATGAACCGTGCGTTTTCTTTAGTTTCTTGAAATCTCTCTGTTTCGGAGATAGTCCTGTAAGATTTTCCTACGTATTCATCGTTGTCTGTGTACTGGACTTTTGCTGCACACAGTCTATATGACTTTACCCCGTGTATTTTAAGTAAGAAGAAGTCTCCTGAAACAGAAATCTTTTTAAATCTGGAACTTTCTATCATTCTAATATCTAGTTGCTCACCATAAGGGGTAAACAATAATAAGTAGTTGTCAATGTCTTGACTAAAAGAGTTGGGGTTAGAATCTTGATTATTGAAACAGTTTCCTTTAAGGGGTTACAGTACCTTTCTAACAATTTTCTTAAATTTACGTGAAAAATGTTATTCTTTGAAATCTTTGCTTCCGCACTTATTTAACAATCAATAATTTACTTTCAAACATTAAAAAATTTTCCCACTTTTTTGGAAAATTTGAAAAATTTAAGAAAATTTCAATTTTTTAAAAACCCTAAGGCTTTTTTGTTTTCGCAATAATTTCAAAATTTCTTTTTGCTAAATGATCACAAGAATGACCTCTAAAAATCTGTCCATTCATTTCCTTTTATATTGATTTGAAAATATTTTGTGACCTTTTATGTAAAAAGTTCTTAGAAAATTTTGTTTTTCGAAGTTTAACAAGCTCTAAAAATTTTAGTAATTTATAAAATGCTGATTCAATGCACAATTTTGTTAAATATATTATCCTGAGTGCTAAAGATATTGCATTAAAGTTGTATCTTTAATAGAAAAAATTAATTAGCATTTTCAGTGACATAGAAACACTAAAAACTGATCATAGAGAAAAAGCACTTTGAAGTTTTGCTTTACCATTAGAACACATAGTATGTATGTCATAAAGTCACTTATAACTTTTTAGATAATTTAGCTAGAGCAATGCTATTTCTTCCGAGTGTTTTAAATAGCTTTTACTTTTGAAATAAGCAATAAATTTTTTTTTGGTCGTTTGGTCATTTTTAAGGTACTGTGACCCCTTAAATATTTTGAATTGGAACAACAGATCAAAGTGTTTCGGTTCACCCCGCAAATCCTTATTCTATGACATTATATAGAATTTGTCATTTTTATGGCATAATAAAAAAATGTTGCCTATTCTAATGTGGTACTCTTTTGCTCAGATATACGCCTAATTAAAAAATACTATTTTTAGGTTTGAAATATATAGAGGTATGTACTTACCTACAAATTTTTACAGACGATGAAAACTTGATGTTTTTTAGCGTTCTGCTTGTAACCGTACTAATAAGGCAATAGTGTTGCCGTAATGACAAAACTATTTTTTTCCTACTTCTTACGATATTAGCTTTCTAAAAAAAAATTTAACTGCCAAAAATTTCCGACGGTATATTTATGAAGAATTTCTTTGTATGGGCATCGAAGTTATGTTCCGAATCAACAAGCTGTTCCGATACACCCCGTTTTACTGTTTTTATTTTATTTATTATCAATCAAACTTCTCCGTTCTATCGACAAAAAAACTATGTTTTAAATAAAATTATTTTAATGCCTTCAACAAAACAAACTACGATGAATAAATTCATAAACTAGATATAAATAATTTTCTGCAAACGTAAGTAACCATACGAAAAAAAAAATCTTCACAGTTGATAAAATAATTTAAATAAATTAATTTTCCTGTCCGAATAAATATACACGTATAGACAACGTTACAACATTTTTCATGTGTCGATACTCTTTTCCTTATCATACATATCATTGTGCTTTTAGATAACTTCTAATTTTCACAAAGAATAAAAGTCTTTGAATTAAATAGCTACTAATAACTGAACAGTAAATTTAAATTCAAACCACTCCTAAATTAGAGTGCTCTGCTCACCATAGCCCTTATTACTATTTTTTAAATTTTCCTGTCTAGTTAACATAATTAACAATTTGTTAATTTCTTTATGTGGGAATGTAATTTTATCAACAATAATATTAAAATTGGTTCAAAGAGATGGGATAAAACTTTGAAATTATTTTGAGAAAATAAAGCAATTGGAAAAAAAGTCTTCTCTTAGAAAAAAATTAGTAAGCAGCAATGGTGTAATTGGAAGTATTAAAAATAATCATCCTGATTATTAATAAAGACTGCAGTTTATTAACAGCCGATTAATTGGTAATCGGTAATCGGCCAATTTGCTCATCGGTGCATCTCTACTTTTTTCAAAATGAACAAAATGAAAACTTGCTCTTTAAATTTCAGTACATAACGAAAGGACAATCTATTTCATCAAAATATTTTAGTCTACGATATTATTTTTCGTTTTTGGAAGTAAATTTGTTCCTTCAAATAAAATTGGAAAATTATCACCTTGACCAATCTATGGAGCAAAAGGACAGTTAAAATATTTTTCTACTGAAATATTTTGTATTTGCTTTTAATATTTTTCTTCAAATGAATAAAAAATAAAAGAATAAACGAATAGATGAAAAAAATAATAATGCACTGTAAGAAAATTCGGAAACATCAAACTAATTTCCTGTACATATATTTCATTATTCTCACAATATTTCATTTTTAATATTTAATTTAATGAACGGTTTTTGAAATGAAGTAGCAGTCATTCCAAAAACATAATTCTCCCATAAACTAAAGGGTTTACCAAAAGCTAATTTTCTCAGATTTTTTAGAATGGTTGAAAATACAGAAGTTCAATAGATGAGTGTTAAAACTCATAAAATATTTTTCGACAATACTTATTTTCAACAATTACGATTTCTTCTCGTTAAGTAAGTACTGTTGATTACAGTTTTTAGATTTATTTTTTCATCCAGTTTTCATAATGCAATGTTGTGATAAATATTCATTCCACTTGATATTTTTGTCTTTTATAACAAGTTAAACTAATTCAACACATATAAAAACAGACAGTAGTATAAAAATGATTAAGTTTTGTTTTCCTGACTAGGTTCACACAGAAAAAAACATTTTTTTTTAGAAATAGATTACATGATTTGAGAATTTGAACATGATGTCGTTAATTTAATGTCAAAAATAAAAAATGCATGAAAGACATCAAAATTCTGCTTACTTAAGACGTGAACGTCTTCTGATTGCTGAGCACTGGAGCAATCTCTCCCTTCTTATCTAACTTTTCCTTTAGGTACAAGATGCAAACGCACTTTTCAATTGATTGGTACTGACAGCTATGTTTATCAGCGTCTTGAGCGAATGTTTTTCTTTTTACTCATCTTTTCTTGCTGCTAAGTACCTGCTTAAGATATCTAAACTTCCTGCTAAATGCCTTCGTTGGCAATGCCGGTCATTTTGAACGCGCGCCGAGTGATAGTCGATAACGGAGTGGTGGAGATCAATATTCGATTAAAATCAATGAGGAAGCTTTCATTATTTTGTTTACATTTCTGAGTTTTGATTTCACAAACCGGATGGTGATTGTATTCGATCTAAGTCTCACAGAATAAAACTTTACAAGCTTAAGTTTTCTTTATATATATATATATATATATATATGCTAATTTCTAAACCGTTAGAGATAAGCATATAGTTTATTTAGGAAAAAATCTCAAAATTATGAAAGGAATTTTGGGTCTATTCCATGTTTTTCAAAAAATCAAATTTTGAAAGAGTTACGAAATTTAAATTTTTATACAGCCCCCCAGTCCTATCAATCATATTTAGTAAAACATTCTTGACACTGTAACGTTTAAAACTATCACCTGTTTTAACGTTAAAATTGACCGAGTTATGACGTTTTGAAAAATCAAGATTTTGCATTGTTTCATGACGTCATCGAGAGATGGCTTAAGGGACCGTATGCGAAATCCTTCAAAATCTTGATTTTTCAAAACGACATAACTCGGTCAATTTTTGTGGTAGAAGAGTGATTTTTTTTTAGTTTTAAACGTTGCAGTGTCAAGAATGTTTTACCAAATATGATTGATAGGACTGGGGGGCTGTATAAAAATTTAAATTTCGTAACTCTTTCAAAATTTGATTTTTTGAAAAACATTGATTAGACCCAAAATTCCTTTCATAATTTGGAGATTTTTTCCTAAATAAACTATATGCTTATCTCTAACGGTTTAAAAATTAGGTATTGGTCCTTGATTGGAGTGGACACCCTGTATATATATATATATATATATATATATAGTATATATATATATATATATATATATATATATATAATATATATTATATATATATATATATATATATATATATATATATATATATATATATATATATACTAGCTGACCCGGCCACGCGTTGCTGTGGCTAAGGTATGGGTTAAACTATAATGTTTCAATAGAAACGAAAAATTTTATTACCATTATAGAGATCAACTTTATATAAATATGAATTTGAGGTCAAAATATGAAAACAATCGAACAAAAATTTCCTAAGTTTGCTAGAAATAAAAAATCAACAAAAAATGTAGCATTTTATTACTTAGAAATATTATATTCAGGCTTGTAACAATTGAGTTAATTAAAAATTTGCTAATTGCTATTGTAACATTTTATTTTTTAATATAACATTTTATTTTTTAATAATGTAGGTATGGTAGATAATTAACCAATATTATTTGTTATTTTTTGAATTATAAGCATTTTTCATTTCAGTTTAACTCAACACTAATCGGTGCGCAATATTCTTTGTTAATCTGTCTTTTGTAAACAAAAATAGATTGGACGGTTTTCCCACACGGGAGCAAGCGACCTATAGTTGCCCATGGGAAAAGCATGGATTTTCTAAATCTAAACCGCAAATTGACATTGTTTGTCCTTGGGACTTATTAATGGACATGGCGAAGGCTAAACGAATGGGAAACTGTAGACTTTTGAAGGGTATTGAAGATTCTGACGGTGTCATTGGGATACGTGGCAACAGAACTACTTCATCTTTAAACTTGCCAGTCAAAATGATTGCCTCAATAATGTTCCCGGTGATTTTTTTGATAACTAAACGCGTACCATTGCATAATCTCGGTGGATTTAAATTATGTAGAAGAACTATGGGTAAACCCATTTTTAGCCGCCGATTATGTGGTGGCATTCCGGGTATGTTTAAAGAATTTTAGTCAAGAATACAGAAAAGCTGGTAGCTAAATAGATAATTTGCAATAAAAAATATATATTGCGGTCCTAAATTGAGATAAAAACTATCCTATCATTTAAGTTGGACCAAACTGAAACTGCGTGCAAAATTTGGTTAAAATCGGTTCAGTAGCTGAGGAGTCCATTGGACACAAACACAGAGACACGTAATTTTTATATATTATAAGAAAGATTATTACTTGTTTACTGCGCTCCAGAAGCTGCCAGAACGTGTGCTTTATGTCGCTCAGCCATGGAGGTGTCAAAAAAGGCTTAGTAAAAAGGCTTAACCAAGAACACAGAAAAGCTGGTAGCTAAATACATAATTTGCAATAAAAAATATATTGCGTCCAAAATTGAGATAAAAACTATCCTATCATTTAAGTTGGACCAAACTGAAACTGCGTGTAAAATTTGGTTAAAATCGGCTCAGTAGCTGAGGAGTCCATTGGCCACAAACACAGGGACACGTAATTTTTATATATTAAGATATTACCTGTTTACTGCGCTTCGGAAGCTGTCAGAACGTGTGCTTTATGTCGCTCAGCCATGGAGGTGTCAAAAAAGGCTTAGTAAAAAGGTTTAGCCAAGAACACAGAAAAGCTGGTAGCTAAATACATAATTTGCAATTAAAAATACATTGCGGTCCTAAATTGAGATAAAAACTATCCTATCATTTAAGTTGGACCAAACTGAAACTGCGTGCAAAATTTGGTTACAAACGGTTCAGTAATTGAGGAGTCCATTGGCCACAAACACAGGGACACGTAATTTTTATATATTAAGATAAGAAAGATTATTACTTGTTTACTGCGCTCCAGAAGCTGCCAGAACGTGTGCTTTATGTCGCTCAGCCAAGGAGGCGTCAAAAAAGGCTTAGTAAAAAGGCTTAGCCAAGAACACAGAAAAGCTGGTAGCTAAATACATAATTTGCAATAAAAAATATATTGCGTTCAAAATTGAGATAAAAACTATCCTATCATTTAAGTTGGACCAAACTGAAACTGCGTGTAAAATTTGGTTAAAATCGGCTCAGTAGCTGAGGAGTCCATTGGCCACAAACACAGGGACACGTAATTTTTATATATTAAGATATTACCTGTTTACGGCGCTTCGGAAGCTGTCAGAACGTGTGCTTTATGTCGCTCAGCCGTGGAGGTGTCAAAAAAGGCTTAGTAAAAAGGCTTAGTAAAAAGGGTTAGCCAAGAACACAGAAAAGCTGGTAGCTAAATACATAATTTGCAATTAAAAATACATTGCGGTCCTAAATTGAGATAAAAACTATCCTATCATTTAAGTTGAACCAAACTGAAACTGCGTGCAAAATTTGGTTCAGTAATTGAGGAGTCCATTGGCCACAAACACAGGGACACGTAATTTTTATATATTAAGATATATATATACACGAACCCCCCACCCCCCCACCCCCCGGATTTTTTTTTTTTTGCAATGGCATGGAACAGTTGCATATTAGTATACTTAGAGATGCAAAAAAAACCCAATTTTTGAGAGCCGGAAAAAAACGGGGAATTTTGGGAAATAAACCCGGAATTTTGGGGAACATTGGGAGTTTTGAATGTAAACATACATAATAGTAATTTTTACATAGTTCTTATGCCTAATCTGTGAGTAAAAAATGAAGACTCATTATCATTTGAGCTAAAAGTGCAACTTTCAAAATACTATCACTAGTGCCACTATCTTTTTGGAGCTCTTAAAAAAGGAGAAAAAAAAATACTGCAATATTTTTTTTTAATTTTTATAATCGACAATTCAGTCTATTGGAGCAAAGTAAATGTAAACACGTGATGTTTTAAAGGAGATCGTATCTGAGGTCTACATAAAACATAAGAAAAAAATGTATGTTAGTTATGTAAAAAAAAGTTAGTTACATAAAATAATAAACATTTTATTTAAAAAATAATGTTTCAGATAAATGATCTAAACATTACTTGTATGAACCAGTAACAATAAATTGAGTTTTCGAATCGAAAGAAAAAAAAATACAATATTTATTTTCTTCAAATCTCAACTGATAGTTAATTAATTAATTTGAAAGAGTTCGTAAAATATACTTCAATTTATATTAAAAGAGCAACTTATACTATATCTGCCTACCAGATGACGCCACCAACTATTTTTTCGATTTTTGCTTCCTTGTCTAAGGTAATTAACATTTTAGTCGAGTTTCGAGAAAGAGAATACTATAATAAAATAATGAAAAAACACACACACACACAGCTAGAAAGGGTATGTAACAGGGGTGCCCATCCCCCCCAAGCACAATGGTGCAAATTCCCCCCCCCCCCCAAAAAAAAATTTTTTTTTTTTTTTTCACAACCCTATTGAGCTTTTTATTTTTATCCCTCTTTTTTATTTTATTTATTTTTTTAAATATCATTTTTTTTAATATTATTTATTTTTTTTAAAATGTTATTTATTAATTTTTTTAAATATTTGAATCTATTTTTTTTGAACTACAACTATTATTTTTTTATATATTATTTATTTATTTTTATAGTACTAATTATGCGGAGAATAGAATCGCTTTTTTTCCCTTCCAGACATTCCAAGCACACACACACACACCCACCCACAAAACAAATAAAAAAATAATAATAATAAAAAAATAATTTAAATTAAAAAATAAATTTATGAATAATTTACATTAAAAATCAGTAAATAATTTAATTTAAAAAATAAATTAATAAATAGTTTAAATAAATAAATAAATTAGCTAAAAAATCCCCCCCAAAAATTTTGATGGCGCAACTTGCGCCATAATCCCCCCTTGTGGGCATCCCTGGTATGTAATAAACAGTAACATGAAACAGCAGGAACAAGAAATTCGCGAAAAAAGTAATCATCTCTTTTCAATGCCCTCAGTAAATTTCTCATAAGATTTAAGTTGAAGTACAAAGGGTCAAGGTTTAGAGGGTCGGGAAGAGGGGGGGGGGGCAATCGCTCCCTCTGACTTTTGGAAGTCAATGTATTTACATATAAATGAACGCGGTTTTTGCTGTTTTCTTGAATAGATTTCTGTGAGCGTACATATACAACTTTTTCCCTCCCCCTCTCCCCTACTCTTAATTTTCAATCTAAAACCACGTATTTCGGTTATTGATATGCCAGAAAGAGCTTTTTATTATTAGTTTTCTGATTTTCTTTGGAAATACAAGAATGTTTTCGCCTATACTAATTTCGTGTGCTGAAATATTTTCCTTCTCGATTTCTAAGATGAAAAAGGAATACATTTAACCTTAAATGTTAAATGAATTGAAAGAAGCTTGCACTTCTCTTCATAAATTTCAATCCAAAAAACAGGTTTTTTGATTAATAAACAACAAAACCGAAAATATACGTATGACAGAATCAACTTTTCATTATTAGTATTTTGATATTTGTTGGGGAAAAGGATGTTTTTGCCTATACTAATTACGAGTAATGAAAGGTTTTCTTTTCGATTCCTTAAATGAAAAATCAAGACTTTGTGCCCAATTATTTTAGCGAAATGTACTATATAAAGTAAAAATGTGCTTAATACTTTTGTTTAACACTGCACTACTGCACAGGTTAAGATTATCAACGGAATAGGGTGCTCTTGTGTTGCGTGATGCACTGCCTACATGCTATGTTTACTATTGAGATAACTGTATTGTAAGATTTAATTATTATTCCCCTGAATATCATTATTTCTTTATATTTTGTTTATTTATTGGAGTCAGGAAGATACTTGTTTGAGAAACTTTACAGCTTTTTAAAAACAGAAAGATCTAAACGAAGAGGTGAAGAGCATCCTTTAAAAAAGATATAAATACCAACTATAATGATTATGTCAAAACCATAGTTCACACTGAAGAAGACAAAAGTGTTTTCAGTATTGGAAAATATATGTTGTAAATAGAAAATAATATTAAAACATATTATACTTCTAGGAAGTGTTTTAAAAGGTAATTGCTGCAATATTTTTGACCATTTGGATTTTTTGTGAGAAAATTTTTAACTATGAATTGATTTTACTTCTGATTTGTTGCATTTAACCCTTTGACGGTTATGGAAATGAGCAGTTTCCGTTTACTTAATTCGTGCAGCATTAGGAGTAAACAGTAGTCGAAAGTGGCAGCTGTTTTCCCCCGCCGTTCTTCCGAAAATGTCATCTTTCTCTGGCGATGCCGTAGATAGCTCGTCTCGCGCGTTTTAAAAATTTCTTAAAGTATTTATAGTACAGTACATCAGTGCAGAATAATAATGGCGAACAGAATAATAAAGTCAGCTCGTCAGCGCGCATTGGGGAAAAAATTTCCTACGCGAGTAGTGCTCGTTACTAACCATTTCGGTCAAAATCTTGCTCCCGAGCGGAACTCGTTTGCGCGCATTATGAAGCACGATTCGATTGCGAGCTGAACTCATTCATAACCATCAAAGGGTTAATGCTTTTTCAGCGTAGATTTGAAGAGTTCGATTCTACGGAGTGTTATTGATTTGGCCACATTATGCTTCTCTCTATTATGAGTTTATTAGAAGAGTTTATTAAAAGGGTAAATTAATTATTATTTTCAAAAGAATGAATCCTTTTTTCAAATTAATTACACACAGAATTTGATTTGTGCCTGATATAAGTAGCAGACAGCTCTACACCAAGTCTTAAACTAAACATTATAATCTGTAAATTAATGATTTCGATAATGTATAGCATTTTTTTTTTTTTAAGTTTTTGCTATAACTAATAACAGTTTGAGCTTTTCAAATAAAAAATGTTTTAATTTTTATTTTTAAGCTTACTCTTTCTTCTCTTAATTTAATAATTATTTTCTAATTGTAAATTTAAGATATTTGACTTAAATTTCCAATCATACTGCACATTCCTAATAGATGGCGCCACAAACAAATTTTTAGTTTTGCACTTTAAAAAAATCTAACATTTGAATCGAATTTCGCAGCGAATAACAAAATGCAACACTCGAACAAAGAAGGAATTTACTTATGTTTTAAAAAACTCGATTTCTTATACAGCAGAAGTGATGGTCAAGATAAAGAATTTTTTCCGATCGCCCCACTAGTGAGAGAAAGCAATTTCTTTTAGTTGACGTCACTTTTTTTCTAATCGCCAAGATTTTTTGTAAATTAAAAGGCAACCCTAAATAACAAATAAGGTTTTAAATTGATGCCACAATAAGAAAATTATCAGTTTAAATGAAGGTCATTAGGTTAAAATAATTGACGTTGTTTTTCCCTTTTTAAATTATCATTATTATTATTACTATTATCATTGTTATTATTATTATTATTTATTCGCCACCTAGCGAGTGTTCACCGCTAAATCTTGATCTTTAAGTAGAGGGCTCAGTCGGCTCAGGTAACCCGTCAGTTTTCAAACATAAAAATTACTAATTGAAACGCAATTGTAAAGTATTAGATTTAGACAGCTTTTAATTTTTGATTTCAGCAGAGCTGTCTTGGTGAATCTTGGTACGCCCTTCACTCAAACAGATACTTCTCCCCCTGTCAATTTAGTGTAGAATGTACAAACCTCTGAAACGATCCGAATCAAAACAAGGAAAAAATAAATGACTATTCAAACTAAAAAGTAATTGTGTCTACCTCAAAATTCCGCTAGAGCATCGGGTATGAGAAATGCAGTGATCGAACTCGAAAAAGTATTTTCTTGCGTTAGGTGCAGTTATGAAGATTACTCTATGGCAACAATTATATTATAATCAGTTGTGGAACTAGCTTAGAGGCAATTGAAAAAATCCTACATCCCCTTTTATGAAACAAAAGTCTATTTTCGTTGGGAAATATCCTTTTTTCATGTCGGATAAGCTCATGAAAAAGAGTTTTCCTTAAAATTAAATCCGAGATCTTTCTTTCGTTACTCTCAATCTACCCTAACTTCAAACTCACATATACTCATATATATACACTGGTGTGTAAAAATTTAGGACGAGGTTGAAAAATTCTCATATCAGCGGTAGAAGAAGAGAAAGTCGAGTGAAATACTAATTACGACATCGATTAGGGTCAGGTATATCAACGTATGCTATATTATGTAAAAATATGATATATATTACATTAAAAATATGATGAAATATGCTCGTAGTCATCTAATTAGCACAAACATTTATTTATTAGATTTTTTATTAATTACCAGTGAGAATCAACAATACAGGACATAAAAAGTCCCTGTTAGAATGGAATCACCCATAAAACGCAATTTGGAAATTTACAAGATATGATTCGCCCAGGGCAGCTAATATCGTTAGCAATATCTGGTTTCGGTGAAAGAAGCTAAAATTGTTAACTATTAAACGAAAAGCGATCAAAAATGTTTGAAGTTAAAGTATGTGTCAAACGAAAGATCACCGTAAGTAAAGCAGAGATTGTCAAGAAAATCCTGCAAACAGCTGTTTCGAAGATACAATGGAGTTCCTTTATCAGTGCAGAAAAGGGCTCAACACACAACAAAACTCGTGAGTGAACTGCTTTCGTGTTTGAGTTGATGTTTTTATTTTGATATAGCGCAGGAATTGAGAGTTTATCCTTCATCATATCTGTAACGCAACAGGTCAGAGCCCACACGAATTTTTATATACAGACCGTTCGACCTTTCAGTTTGGTGTTGTTCAAGCTTTTAGTTTGAAGAATTAGATATTGAGGTTAAATATACTTATATTACCCCCTATTGGAAAAACTAATAGTGGTAATTTATGCTAATATCATAAATGCATTTAAGCAGGTAACCACACATAGTGTAAAAGTGAGAAAAAAATATGTGGTAATTGAAACATGGTTTTGTATGCATGAATTATTTGCCCTCGTATCCCTGTAATTGAAATATAATGCAGTAAAATCTGCTAAAATTTTTGCAAAAAGTCTCCAAATCCAGTGAATTTCAGTGAATTACAGAAGACATCTTTCACACGATTTGCAGATGCATGTCCACATGCAGAATAAGAAGCTGTGGCTTACCTTCAATTAATCGTCAAGTCTTTTTGTTAGGTATCGTAAAATGGGGTGAATCGGAACACTTTTCAGCTTTGATTGTAAAAAAAGCAGTTATAAGAATTTTTTTTTAATTTGATTTTTTGGGTAAAAACTTCGGTCTTGCTTTACTTTTGATATTTCAAGCACAGACAAAACATTTTGAACAATTATTATTAAAATATATAGGAAATTGTGGGTGTTCCGAATCACCCCGCTGATAGGGGTCAATCGGAACACATGTTAAAATGTTTTATTTTTTTCAATTTTACCTGTAATAGGTCTCACAAACATGAGTAATATTGATGGGGGAGAATAAGAACAGATAATTACTGTCAAATAAATGTATAATTTCAATACCAGTAAACGTTTATAATTTGTCAAAATTCAAAATAATTTTGAACTTATGAAAAATTAAAAGTAATTTTAAGAAATGCTTTTGAATTGAAATGCAAAGATTTAACATGAATGGAAGTCCCTCAAGTCGTCCACAAATATGTACTTGTCCTTAAAACTAGCAATTGTGGCTTGGCTTAAGTTTTTTCATAACATCTCCTTTGATGAACTCAGCCTTTTCTTTAGTTTCTTAACACCTCTGGGTTTCTGGGATTGTCCTGAAAGATTTTTTCGCTTATTCATCACTGTCTGTGTGCTGGACTTTAACTACATAAAGTCTATGTGACTTTCCTCCTCGTATTTTAAGTAAAAAGAAGTCTCCTGGAGAAAAAAATCTGTTGAAATCTGCAACTTTTTGTCATTCTAAGATCTAGTTGCTCACGAGAAGGGATAAACAGTAATAAATCCTTGTCTTGATTAGAAGAATTGTGGTTAGAATCTTGATTTTTCAAACAGTTTCCTTTAAATAAGTTTGAATTGGAACAACAGAACTAAATGTTCCGATTCACCCCGCAAATTTTTTTCCTATGGCATTTTTCAGAATTCTTTATTTTTATGACACAATTTATAAAAAATGTAAATTCTAATGTGGTATTCTGTTGTACAGATACATGTATAATTGAAACATGCCACTCTTAGTTTTTAAATATATAAGAAGGTTTGTTCGTGCATATGAAGTTTTGCAGTCTATGAAAATGTGGTGTTTTCTAGCATTCCACGTGCAGCCCTCCTTAGAAACCAGTAGCGTTTCCAGATTGACAAAAGTAATTCTTTCCTACTTCCTATGATCTTACCTTTCTAAAAAAAAATTCACGGCGAAAAATACCCAATAGTATATTTATGAAGAATTTCTTCGTACGGTCGGGAAGTTTTGTTCCGATTGACCCCGCTGTTCCTATACACCCCATTTTACGGTACTTCGCTTAAAGTTTCGGCGGATTCTAAGATCTTATATCTCTCTAAAGGGGGGCACGAGGACAAGAGACACTCTAAGAAATATCTCAATATGTTCTTTCGATTGCTACTTATTTGAACTTTCTTCATTATTTCACTCTTCGTGCTGTTCAATGGTTGGAAAAATGTTGGGGAGATGGGAGGTCCCCTGTTTAGGATATGGGATTAAGCACAGTTGGTAGAAAATTAATGGTAAATAATATGTAGTCAAAAATTTAATGCGCTTTCGCAGCAAAAGAAAAACAAACAAACAAAAGCAAATGATTTTTTTTTTCAGAAAATCGAGATTATTTAATTTTGTTGATAATGTTTTACGTTTCGTATAGAAGAGTAACGTGAAATTTATCGGATAAATTAGTTTACAAGACGTTTTATGTACAATATGCAGTCGTTTTAAGCAAATATATTTTTTTTCTTCCAGTTTACCCCCGTTTTAAGTGTTTTTGCATCTACAATTTTCATATCGCTGATAATCCGAGGGTGGGTATCTGCAATCCCCCCTTCCCAGATAATTCGTGAGGTTTCAACAAAGGAAGCCGTCGATAGACATTTTTGGACTTGAAACAGCGGTAGGAAAAACAAATCTTCATCACCACCTTAAATACTGGTGAGATATGGTTTACTTATTGCTCTTGAAGACTGATACAATTTTATCTGAACCTGTATTAATATGGAAAGGTTGTAGTTGAATATATATAATAATTCTAAGCATGAAAATCCACCCCCTCCCCTTTAATCTAAACTTTTTGAATAAAAGGAAACAACTTTATTTTGATTGATTTTATTACTTTATTACGATATTTGAATTTCAATGTACTCGTAGCTATTGATTTGTTGTATGCAAAATAAACAATTTCACTAGATTCAGTAAACTAATAGACAAAAGCATTGGGCATCATAATAACATATGAATTTGATGATCCGAATAAACCAATATCAAAAACATTCTCAGTGCTAAAACTAGGTAGCTCCATTTTCCAGTTACCTAGGTTTCATATGTACCTAATTTTTATAGACTAATTGAACTTTTGTTGAATTCGGTAGAAGATACTAATACTTCTAATTTATGTCTTCCCTCGGATTAATTTTAGAAATGGTACTAAAATAAGAATCAATTATGGCTACTTATTCTCCAGAAATCGTCAGAAAACATTCATTTGAGTCTTTCGAAACAGCTGAATTGCAGTACTTGCTCGCAGTGGCGTAGCTAGGGGACCCAGCGCCCGTGTCGAACTTGATAAATTGCGCCCCCCTAGAGATCGTTCAATGGGAGGTCATTGTGACCTCCTAAAATGTCCTTACTCTAAAAAATTTGATTTATTCATTCGAAATATTTGCAGATAATGTTGCAACCTTTTTTTTTTTCTCTTTTTTTCTTTCTTTCAGCATTTTTAACGATGCTCTGTGTTCCCCCTCTTTTTATGTGTGCAAAATATTTCTGCTTGTTCGTATTATTGGGTAACATTCAAGTTTTTTTTTTTTTTTTTTTTTACAAATTTTTTGTTCAATTTGAGAATTTGTTTTTACAACAATTTTAGTTCAGTGCGTTCTTACCTTTCCCTATCATTTCACATAAATTCAAAAAGCAAATAATTATTGCAATTCGTTATTGAGCATAGTGTATTTTTTTCCACACTACAGCTTTTATTTTAAATAGAATTTGTTTTAAAACACTAGAAGAATGTATAAAATAAACATAATTTGTTCATCTTTTTACATAAATGACTACTTTTTGTATGTATGTCCGGGGTAATCTTCCAAACTACAGGACAGATTTTAACAATTTTTTCACCGTAGATAGCTACAGTAATAGGGAGCAGGATAAGCTATAATTTATTTCTAAAAAACTTAGTTTTAAAAAGTTATTATAAAAAACAGTAAATTTCATATAGCTTCCCATACTAAATGATTAAATTTTCAGTCCATCGTTTCAAAAATTTGTTGCCTTGCAACTACAATATTAATAGTTATCATAATGAAAATTTTGAACCAAGGCTTCTCTGGAGTAAGTATGAAATTTATTGTTTTCTTAGGATTTTTATATTCATCAACGCCAATAATCGATACTGGGTTAAATAAAAAGATAATTTATTTTGGTAACAGTTAGAAAATAGAAAGGTAATTTTTGAAAAATCTCACAGATAAAATAAATAACGCATTTAAGTTTGATTTCAAGTTCTCCTTCACACCCAGTTCATCTACCTCATGCTCACATAAAATACCTTTGAGAAGTATGGTACTACTGGGCTTAGTTGAAAGTCATATATATTTATTTTCTTGGATTTGCCATGTTGCATTTAAACCCGTTGCGACGCCGGGCACATCAGCTAGTTTTAAATAAAAATCAAAGCATTGATTCTATTGTAATTAGGAAATCAAAGAAAATATAAAAAGCATAATTAATTTGTGATCGGCTTAGTAAATACGACTCCTTGCATACCGGCAAAAAGAAAGTTCGCTATTTTAGGCCTCTGATTATTTTTTATGAATAAATACTTTTCATTCTAAGTATTTAAAATGTCCCAGAGACCCGCCGTTATTTAATACGAATATTAATGTTATTAATATTAGTATAAAAATTAAAAAAATATATGAAGGGAGTTAGGAGAGGCAATTGTTCCCTCCTTGGCTTTAAGAAAGTACCAGATGTATTTTCTAGATTTTTTTTAATACAGCGTATACAAACATGGACCAACAATAGGGAAGGTATTGGCGGGTACCACAACGACGGTGCTCGAACTGAGAATGACAAAAAAAAAAATGATTAGCACGTATATTTGTGTACCGTTTTAAAAAAAGTGGCTTGCCTCCCCTCCTGAAGTAGCGTAGAGTACACGCATCTTCCGTCAACATTCACTTGGCGTTTCCTTGTTCGGTAATACATAAAAAACAATAGCTATATTTATTTATTTTGACAATAGAAAGAGCACAAAACATATTGCACTGGCGTGGTTACAAAGTTGGTTGGTCGAGCTCAATCCCTCCCACAATAATACTAAAACGGTAATGAGTCCAAGCGCGAATGCAGGGGGGGTCATGGGGGTCATGACCCCTTCCTTAAGCGACCAAATATGGCCTAAAACTGCATTTTTGGGACTTTTATTTCGAAAAAATTAGTAAATTTCCCTCGTTTTAGCACAAAATTTGTACTTTGACCCCTCCCTTTGGAGAGATGACCCCCTCCTGAACCAGAAGCTGGATCCGCCCTTGAATGAGTCTAAAGAACAAAGTAGTACTATACATAGTTTAGAAGTAAGAGCACTTCATTGAAGTACATATAAAATAGAAAATATTCCAAAATGCGAAATCGAAACTCACTAAGGGCTGGAAAGAAGCGGAAAGGAAAGGTTTGTTTCTATCTCTTTTAAGGATCGACCGATTTCAGATCAGCTTATTATACAAACTTCAGGTCCCATATAACTAAATTCTATCCTGCCAGATAGATTTATAAGCTAACATCAGTGTATCCAACTGAAATCTACCAAAGCAAAGTTGCACATTTTGTATGGTTTGTCTTGTAGCGTGGGGGCGCAGTTTGCGCTGTTGGGGGTGTCTGTCAAATGTTTATTTTTCAGTCTGTATGGACTTGACCAAAAAAAAAAAAAACAATTTTTTTTTAAAATCAGTAAAAATGCGCCCCCCTGGCTGCTGCGCCCGCGGCAAGAGCCACTCCTACCAACCCCTAGCTACGCCACTGCTTGCTCGTAGTATTCATTCGACGATATATACTTTGCTTTTAAGCTTTAAAAAACTTTTGACAATGTATTTAAAATGGTTTTATACGTAAGCTTTTAATTAAAGTATTTTGCCGTTTTATTTTCTGTAACTATTATATTTAACTAAATTCTTGACGAGCTACTTCATAATAAAAACAAAAAAAAAAAAAATATATATATATATATATATGTAGGGGCAAGTGAATAAAGGTGATATGTGACAATTTTGGAAAAACATACTTTTTACCATGGATGAATGTGATAAGGTTTTTTTTTTTGAAAGCTTTTTATAGAAATTTAAAAACTGTCACATATTACTTTTAATCACTTGCCCCTTCAATTGTGTTTGTGAGTGAACACAATTGAACACACACTAATTTGAATTTGTGTAAATCGGCGAATTCAAATGTCGCATATCACCTTTATCCGCTTGCCCCTTCATATATATTAACAGTAATTTATGAATTTGGTAATTCCCAAGGTATATTGCAGCAAAGGTTCAGGAGAGAATTTTTAACGACACTTCAAATAGTCACAATAATGAAGGTTATTGTTTTTGATAAAACATTTGGACGAGAAGTGAAAACCATTTGGAAGCATTTTATTAGGTGGGTCACAAGTATTTCTGAGAATAAGAGAAGAGCAGCAATAGGATAGAAACAGCCCCTGGTTTCTGAAAAATAAACATTGTTCAATGAAACGAGATAATGTCTTCCGATCCCGCAACGAGCCTGAAATTTTGAAAAAATGGAAATTTTCATGTGTTCTTCGTGGTATTTTAAAATTTTTGTTTCTATGTTACATTTTAATGCTCTTGAACGGAAAAGTTACGATTGGTGAGGACTTCCGAGATTTTAAAAAAATATAGTGAATAAAACCTTCTAATCCAGAAACAAGCCAAAAAAAAAACAAAAAATTGGAAAATTTCAGCTTTATTGGGGGGGGGGGGGGGATTAAAAAAAATTAAGAAATAGTTCTAATTTTTTTCCTTCTTTTTTACCCGATATCATAGCGTAAAGCCTTTTAAAAAGCACTATATTACTCTTCAACATTAATTTATTTCTTGATTTTTCAGGTATCTTCTAAACATGCAAAACTACCATTCTTTACAACAATGAAACATTTTCAAATGATAGAAAATTATAATAAAAATTCCAAAATTTCTATAATCCAGTACAAAAACCCACTAAATAAAACACCCACTCGCAGAATAAAGGCTAATTTTAATCACTAAACTATAAATAATTTTAATACCTAACTATATACAATTTCTTGCTCGCCTTTTGAAGTCTGTGCCTTTTATAAACTGTTACCTGACTACCCATAGAATCCTTTAACATTAATTTAATTAAAAGCTAATTTTTTTTAGTCTTTAAAATTAAACCTAGTTAGGTTAGGTAGTGTATAGAATGAGACTGCAAAAGGCAATTAAAATTTAAGAAGCTAACATATAATGAGATAGGTATTAAAATAATTTATCGTTTAGAGATAAAAAATATTGTTCATCTTATGAGTGAATGTTTTGTTCAGTGGATTTTTGTACTGAAAAAGTTAAACAAATTTAATAATAGGTACGGGTAAGAAGTTGTATGTAAATATTATGCATTATTTTTTCTTTTTAGTTTCCGGTTGTTTTTCAATGGCGGTTTGTTTTTTATTAGAAAATAATTTTGTGTATAAAAAATTAGAAATCAACAAAATCTAAAATTTGTTATGTCTTCTACACTAATACATTCCTTATATTTATGGCTTTCATACCAAATGTGTTCCAAAATCATCACCGAGATGCTCTATAGTAACCTTTTAAGCGCAAGTTTCTCTGCAATCGTGTTTCAAATGTTCAGTTGTCATGATAACATGTTTTAGCATTTTTTGCATAAGGCTAATGAGGGATCTGTGGGGCAGGCAAAGGCATAACTATATGCCTTTGCCTTTCCCGCAGTGCCCTTTCCTTGTCAAATGCTTTCCAATCCTTAATTTTTGTTACACCTTGCCCTACTTTACTTGGGACTGTGTTACTGTAGGAACCAGCATAACCTTAAAGCAAACTAAAAGCAAATAAAAAGCAAAAAATAATAGATATCATTTACATAATTTTTTTTACCCATGCCTATTAATTAAATTTGTTTAACCTTTTCAGTACAAAGATCCACTGAACAAAACACTCACTCATAAGATGAACAATATTTTTTATCTCTAAACAATAAAATAATTTAATACCGACCTCATGTTAGTTTCTTAATTTTTAATTGCCTTTTGCAGTCTCATTCTATGCAGTACCTAACCTAACCAGGTTTAGTTTTAAAGACTAAAAAAAATTAGTTTTTAACTAAATTAATGTTAAAGAATTCTATGGGTAATCAGTTAGGTAACAGTTTATAGAAAGCACAGACATATAAAGGACATAATAAAGACATATAAACAAAGGCGATCAAGAAATTGTATATAGTTAGGTATTAAAATTATTTATAGTTTAGTGATAAAAATTAGTGTTTATTTTGCGAGTGGGTGTTTTATTTAGTGGGTTTTTGTAAAGGATTGTAGAAATTTTGGAATTTTTTTTATAATTTTCTATCATTTGAAAATATTTCATTGTTGTAAAGAATGGTAGTTTTGCATGTTTAGAAGATACCTGAAAAATCAAGAAATTAATTAACGTTTAAGAGAAATATAGTACTTTTTAAAAGGTTTTACGCTATGATATCGGGTAAAAAAGAAAGAAAAAAATTGGAACTATTTTTTAAATTTTTTTTAAATCCCCCCCCCCCCCCCCAAAAAAGCTGAAATTTTCCATTTTTTTTTTTTTTTTTTGGCTTGTTCCTGGATCAGAAGGTTTTATTCGGTTTCAATATATTTTTTTAAAGTCTCGGAAGTCTTCACCAATCTTAACTTTTCCGTTCAAGAGCATTAAAATGTAACATAGAAACAAAAATTTTAAAATAACACGAAGAACACATGAAAATTTCCATTTTTTCAAAATTTCAGGCTCGTTGCGAGATCGGAAGATATTATAAATTTCAAAAATTTTTGTTTTGTTTTGTAAGTCTGCACCAATCGCAACTTTTCCGTGCTATTACGATTCGAAAATAAAAACTTTGTTTTTTTTTGCTCCACCCTAGTGTACATGCGAAACCCTTGAATGTTTAGTAAAGCATCCACGAGTTGTGATGAGATTTTTGAAAATAGTTCTCAAATTCTCAAATCATTTCTTAACTTTCCAATTTAAAATTTAAAAAAGAATAAGTTAATATAAACTATTACACTTTGATCAAATTCATCTAATTTCAAATTTTTTACTTTTGATTATTTATTAATTAGTTAAAGTTAATTTAAAACTTCTTTGCACTTTTAGCAGTATTTTTACGACTCATTAAGCCTTCTCAAATTCTTTTTTTAGGTTGAAAAGGTAAAAGAGTAAACTAAAATATTCCGAACTTACAATGCTACGGTTTGAAGAAACTTTTTAAAATGAAGTGGCTCTAAAGTATGCACAAAACAGTGGCATCAGTATTCTGTTTTTTAACTCAAATTCTCCGTATTCCGCAGCTAGGAATACCTAACTAGGTGGATGTTACACGTGGGAAAAGAAATTTGAATTTAGAAATTGCAATCAGACGTTACATTAAGGATTTTAAAATTCACTTTAAAAATAAAATGATTCCCCTTCCCGGAAAACAAATAAACCGTTTTTGTCGATCGCTGTTGCTCTGCTGCGAGGAGTTGAAACTCTTTTTCAATAACATTTCAGAACCTGTGGATAAAATAACCGCGTGGCAAACGCCGTCCCTGGAGAAATCAAACTAATTTGAAATTATTTTTATTCTCGCGCAGAAACTTCCAAATCAGTTTGCCGGCGATAATGAAATCGTTCCAGGTTTTCGAAATCCGGCGGCTTTTTCTTTCCCGAGTTAAGAATAATGGGACAGGGGTGAGCAAAGACAAGCAGATCACAAAAACAGTGATTGTAAAATTGCCCACTGGAGGCCACGCCGGGCTTGGCTGGTTGACTGGGTAGTGGGGCCTGGCCATATAAAATGTCGTTTATCTCATTATGGCAAGGAAGAGCTGTCGGGAGCTCGGTCTCGGAGGACCCGATTTTACAAGCTTCAGCTCCGTCATGCAATTGAAGCCGAGACCGTAAATTCCTCGTTAATGGAGATTTTATTGCTTTCCAACATGGCTTAGCTCCAAAGATGGCTTAATATGAATGCATATCTCAAATGGTGATTTAATTTTTCTACTCGCCAATTCTTTACTACCATGCCTTATTACGTTGCTATTTTTCTGCGAAGACGACTTTTTAGCAGTTCAGAGACCATTTTTCCACGCAGTCGGTACAGGCACAGTTAGTTTCCGATTTTGTAGAAGTGATCTGTTTTGTACTGAATTTATTGTATTAGGTTTTTTGAATTAACGTGTAACTGTCATCGGTTTTAAGTTCCACGTTAAAAGAAATAAATTATCTTTATGAAGTTGCAAGGTTAGTAATCAATTACAACTACCATGCAAAGATAATTCGTCGCCAACTATTTTTAGCAAAAAAATATTTTCGCTTTACCGTCAGATTCTGCTTGTTCCTAGTTTGTCAATTGTTTAGAACATCAGATATAAGGGTTTCTGTCTCAGCAAAAGTCCTAGGTTAGACTTAATTCAATCATGGAACTAAAGCGCAAAATGTTACAAAAGACCATAAATGTAAAAATATTTTTCAAATGCACAGAACCTCCGCTTTGTAACGTTCGGAGGTCCCTTAACGCTTATATCTGTGCAAGTTGGTACAAGTAAGCTCGGAGGCTTCTCTTCAAAGTGTTTTTTTTTTTCATTGTAACGATTCTAAGTTTATGATTGAATATGTTTTTTCTACAGTATCTTGTCACAAAGCGATGTATTATCCTGCTCCTCTAAATGTTTAATAAATCCATCAAAATGAGTGAGAGCTGCTTCGTGATTGATTTCAAAATTGATGCAAGCTTAGCTAAATTAAAAATATTGTGCATTTTTCTCTATTGAATAAAGTATTACCAGAAAAGAAGAAAAAAATAAGTGTGGGAAGACCCGCGGATAACCGGGAGTTTACTGTCTATTCTTTCTGACGTTCCAGAACTAAAGATTTTACGAATTCATTCCTAAGAAGAAAAAAGAAGAAAAAAAAAAAAAATATATATATATATATATATTAGTTCTTTATTTTTTTTTTCAAAATAAGAGTAGTGAACTAATTCATGCATTTACTGTAACTAAACTTTATTTAAATTAAATATATTACAGTCATAAGATAAACTAGTTTGTCGTTATTCAGAAATTTTACTCTTTTTGTTAAAATAAAACATCAGCATGTTTTGCCAGAACCCTTTTAAAACTTTTGCTTCTTTTGTCTACAGAAAGATGTGGGAATTATAAAGAAAATATCATCTAATCACAGCATTCTTTTTGCTACAAAACATTTTTCGGTGTTTTTTTTCTCCAGAGAAAACTTATTAGTTTACTCAAAGCAAAACAAAAGTAGAAACTAAATTCATTTGATCTTCTTATACACGCGGCTTCGTGTGCTTAAAATGCAACATTCGATGTATTTTTATGTTTAGTTGTCTTCCAGAAGTTTTTATGCTTATGTTTTATGCAAAAGATAATATGTCCGTTCTTTTGTAAAAATTTCTAAAGAAAATATGCAAAGCAAACCTACTTAACTTATAAAAAAAGAACTGTCGCTGTTTTTGAAAACATACGGAGTTGTTAAAGGTAAATAGTATTCCTTAGAGAGCGTGACGACAAACGCTTGTTGGTTTATTACCCAGTTATTTTTTTCTCTAAAAACACATCAGGCGAAAAACGCAACAAATCTGAAAATGTCAATTACATGTTTGAACTTTTGCACTTTTTGCTCATTGCGCATTAAGCTTTCTTTCATTTTTTTTTTCTTATAGCCTTATTAAGAGCATCAAAAATCCTCAGAGAAATCTAAAAATATTGAAATATAGTCATATCGCATTTTTAACTACAATATAATCAATCGTCTACTAATCAACAATACAAGATTTTTTTATTTATGGAATGTTAAATCAATAAAAAAAATACTGCCATAAAATTTCAGTAAAATTTCTAAGTTCAAAATTTGTCAGAATAACTCATGTGTGTTTTCTTAAGTTAGGCAAAGTGAAAAAATAATACTTAAAAAAGGAAAAAAAATAAAAGGAATAATTAAAAAAGGAAAATAAAACGTTTTACAAAAATTAATGAAATAAATGTAGAAACGCTACGGGGGTAGCTTGTGTCTTTGTCACTGAATAAGAAAATCCACAAAAAATAAAACCCATGATTTTTTTCAATATATTTTTAACGGAAATGCATTATTAGTAATGCATACTTATTAAACCGTGGAATTTCTTTCTAAAAATGTTTTCTGAGAAAATAAAATCTTTCACATACTGTACCTGAGCATGCATTGCTAGTTTAAAAGTATCAAGGTGTGAAACAAATTAGTATTTCAAACCAGATACATTCAAACTTTACTTTCGATAAGACATACTATAAAGATTCGAAAGCTCTTTTGGTCATTGCCTCAAATATGTTATTTTACTTGTATGATACAAGTATGTTTATTATACATTCTAAACTAAAGGAGAGTTTGAGTCAAAATTGTGGTGCCAGTAGCCGAACGAAAGTGCTGGTAAAGAAAAGTGGCATCCATATTTTGGCATCTCTGAGTCATTTACGTTAATTATCGATCTTTATTGGACATTATTTCCTGTCTATGACCTTGCCCGTATCACCAACCTGCATTTTCAGTCTTTTAAAATCAGTTCCAGGTCCTGAAAAGCACACAATGTGAAACTCAAGTGGCTTCTGATGCAACGACTTTTGGTTAACTCTCGACTAACCAACCAACATCTGTCCAAGCTTTTTATTTTGTTAAATGACTTCGTTGAGGCATCACACTCATCGAAACACGTTGCTTACTCATAGGCGGACTTACGGGGGTGCCAGGAGATGCGCCGCACCCCCAACATTTTTGGTTGGGTTTTGAAAATAAAGAAATTAAGAATAATTCGCCAAGAAATGCAGTTGGAAAAGAACATTATTATTCAGTGCTATATTAAAGAATGAGTGTATACCCCGTAATTGGGTATTTATTGGTACATCATTACAATTTCTTCTACTTTGAAACTACCATAGCGAAATTAAAAAAAAAAAGTGACTATTGTAATAACTTTATCAGTAAAATCTGCCCTGAAATCAGCTGAAACCCAGCATTTTTTAGGTAAGATTTCAAAATTTTCCATAGAAATACCCCCTCTCCGGACTTCTTATTGTAGTGGCGCAACCAGAGGGGCCCACACAATGATCGTGCTCCCTTCCTCCCACCCTTTCTATAGAATGCTGAGTTGATATTTTTTTTTTAATATTCTTTATTATTGAAGAGAAGGAAAGAACGTGTCTTGGGAAAAGGGTATTTTGGTAGCCTATTTATATTGTAATCGAGATAGGCCTTTTAGCATTCAAATTGATGAAATTTAAGATTTTTAAATATGAGTATTTTCCAACAATGATTAAGATTAAAGTAATGAATTTTCAATTTAAGGCTCACCTATTTCCTTTTAGCATTGAAATAAGTAACAAGAAGTTCTGTCAAGAACTAAACGAGCCTACTTTCCCGTACATCGACATCGGCATTCTAGCATCTGATCATTATTCTCTTGATCATCTGAGACTAAACATTATGTCAAACATACCTTTTTAGCACTTAAAGCTGATTTCTAAAAGCAAAATATACCCCTCTCATCAGATGAAATAGAGACATAAAAAGTAAATAAATGAATAAATGAAGTTTTGTCGCACCTTTTAAAGAATGTAACTGTTACAGTTCTTCCGTAGAAAAATTCCTCAATCGTTTTCAAAAAAAAAAAAAAAAAAATTAAAAGTACAAAGTACATCAAAACACATTTTATCAAAGAAAGGAAAAAAAAACTCGTCCGTCGATAAAATGTCTCGATTTTCACTTTTAAACCGTTGCCAGTTGTTAAATATAAATAAAGAATAAAATGCCCTCGTGAATGAAACACTTTTGTTACAAAAAAAAATCGTCTGCCAAAAAAAAAAATAATAGTAATAAATAAAATAACACAAATGAATAAATAAACAAAAAATCGTCTGCACAGTCAGTCATTTTTTTCTGAGCCTGCATTTCCGCCATGTTTGTGGAGTCGGAGTCGGAATCAGAGTCCTCACAGAAGATTATTCAGAAAAGTACTTTACAAACATTATTTATCAAAACCATTTTTTTACAAAGTTAGTTTGAAGGAAATCCGACTTTAAGTTCCAGGATCAACATTCAACTTAAATTCCCCGTAAACGCTAATGTTAAATTTTTTTCTGAACGGTTCAATATTGAACGATAAATGGTTCAAACCAAAAAGCGAAATAAGAGAATGAACCTCTCCGAGATCTTTCAAACAAAAAAAAGTTTATTCTATTCGGATGGTTCACTCAGAAGTTATTAGGTGGGGAAAGGTTGCTTGAACGGTTCAATGTTGAACGGAAAAATGTTCAAATTGAAAATTTAAATACTGTAATGAAGTATCCATGCTGAGATCCTTCGAAAAAAAAAAAAAGTTTATTTAAATCGGACTGTTCACTCAAAAATTATTAGGGGTGACAGCTTGCTTGAGCGGTTCAATGTTGAACGAAAAATTGTTCAAATCGGAAATGTAAATACGGGAATGAAGTATCCTTGATAAGATCTTTCGAACAAAAAAAAGTTTGTTGAAATCGGACTGTTCACTCAAAAGTTAGCATCGCGGGACAGGTTGTTTGAACGGTTCAAAGTTGAACCAAAAATTGTTCAAATCGAAAAATCAAATATGGGAATGAGTTGTACTCGCCGAAATCTTTCCAACAAAAAAAAGTTCGTTCAAATCGGAATGTTCATTCAAAAGTTATTAGGGGGGGGGGAAGGTTGCTTGAACGGCTCAATGTTGAACCAAAATTGTTCAAATCGAAAAATCAAATATGGGAATGAGTTGTAATCGCCGAGATCTATCCAACAAAAAAACGTTTGTTCAAATCGGAATGTTCATTCAAAAGTTATTAGGGGGGAAAGGTTGCTTGAACGGTTCAATGTTGAACGAAAAATTGTTCAAATCGAAAATGTAGATACAGGAATGAAGTATCCTTGAAAAGATCTTTCGAACAAAAAAAAGTTTGTTCAAATCGGACTGTTAACTAAAAAGTTAGTATCGCGGGACAGGTTGTTTGAACGGCTCAAAGTTGAACCAAAAATTGTTCAAATCGAAAAATCAAATATGGGAATGAGCTGTACTCGCCGAGATCTTTCCAACAAAAAAAAGTTTGTCCAAATCGGAATATTCATTCAAAAGTTATTAGGGGGGGACAGACAGACAGACCGACCGACAGACCGACAGACCGACACACAAATTCCCCATCTCAATACCCTACTTTCAAATTTTTAATTTTTCGATATTCATTTTACCTTTTTATTTTTTTAACTTGGCGATATTTTTTGGACTTGGCGATATTTTTTTTAACTTGGCGATATTTTTTGGACTTGGCGATATTTTTTAGATGCATTAAGCCAATTTTAATACTTTTTTCGTCTTTCTTTAATTTTTAACGGGAAAGTAGGCTAAAAAACAATCATAATTCATGTGCACTTTATAAGAAGAACCACGGATTTGAATTTCAAATTTGCAATGCGACGACAGTTGCGTCTGTAATGGAGATAAGCCTTCAGAACGAGGAAATAGAATTATTTCTGAGTTATAATAATTTTTACTTTGTAGGTGGGAACAATTAATAGAAAAAAGTTAATATTTTAAATTTGGCAGGTGAAATTGATGCAATTTTTTCACTTCCATGTGCATATATTTCATGCCAGTGGACGCGGCAAAGCCTAGACAACATTTATCTTTAATTTTCACCTTTTGATAAGACTATTTTTCTGTCAACGTTTAACTTTCTGTAATATTTTAGTTTTTTTCAAAGTTTGTACCTAAGAGACAGATTGATGCAAATTATTTTATACCCATATGAATAGAACTCTTTCAAACTTTTTTTCTCTGAATGCTATGTTGTATTAATAAGCACCCGGGCAACGCCGGGTATTAAGCTAGTTAGAAATAAAACTATGCATCTGAATTTGAGTTATTTGTTTATTTATTTGAATATTTA
The DNA here is from genome assembly GCA_038373865.1 of Uloborus plumipes. Lineage (NCBI taxonomy): Eukaryota > Metazoa > Arthropoda > Arachnida > Araneae > Uloboridae > Uloborus > Uloborus plumipes. Next base: position 62,436 of record JAXGGA010000634.1, read on the forward strand.
GAGGATCAAACTAAACAGGAACTATTTAAATCCATAAATTCAATTCAATATCAATTTAAAATATTTTATCATATTAATTTTAAAAAATCAATATAACATTGCTTTTTCCAAATAAAAAATTCTTTAGGGGGTCACAGTGACCTCTCTTCATGGTTCCCGACTCTTTAAAAATTTTACATAGCAAGCAGTAATTTGGTATACAATGTTTGAATAGAGAATTATTCTCTATTCAAACATTGTACAGGGTGCGCCAGAGAAACTTACTTTTTTGAAATGTCAATAAAAACAAAACTACTTAAGTTATTGTTTTAATTCTTTTTTTATTTGAGAATACAATATCCCATTTTTTTTTTCATTTAGTCTTGAAAATGACATTGGTTAAATGATGACCCCCATTGAGCATACACTGATTAAGACGATTTTTAAAGTTTTTGAGCACTCTTTGCAGCATATCAATTGGTATGTTGGCAATTTCGTCGCGAATGTTATTCTTGAGGTGAGCTATTGTGCGTGGTCGATCAACATAAACCAGGGATTTCAAATAACCCCATAAAAAAATCGCACGGCCCCAAATCTGGGGAGCGTGCTGGCCATGGGAGATCGCCTTTGAGAGAGATGAGATGGTCGGGGAAATGTTGTCGCAGCAAATTCATTGAATCTCGTGCTGTGTGTGCTGTGACTCCCAGGGCCCGATTAAGATATTACGGGGCCCTAGGCCAAACATTCTTTTGGGGCCCCCTATACTGAGGCTTTACAATTTTAGGCATTGGATAAAACAATTTTAGCCATCGATTAGAGCAATTCTAGCCATTTGGGGGCCCATACATTGTGGGGGGCCCTAGGCCACGGCCTAATTGGCCTATTCAGTAATCAAGCCCTGGTGACTCCATCTAGCTAAAACCACACGTCCCTAATGTTCATTTTTTCGAGGCTGGGAAGGAAGAAATCCTCGATGCGCGCGTTGCGTAGCAGTAACTGAGTGACCGTTCGAAAAGTAGCTTTCGACGGCAAAGGCGCGCTGTTCTTTTGACCATAGCATGATGGCAACTAATTAAAGGGAAAACAAAACTTGGAGATTTTCCGCTCCAGATGCGCCCACTCTCGGATTTCTACGCAGCCAATTCACCGCGCAGGAATTTTTTCAAAAAAGTAAGTTTCTCTGGCGCACCCTGTATTTAAATAAAATATCATTCTGATTGATATTAAAATGACTCCCCTGAAAGGAAAAATAAAAACCCTGATATTTGATTAAAAACCCAGACGGGCTGGGTTTTTTCAAACTCTGCTTAAAACTGTTTTCTGGTTGCACCACTGGCTTGTTGTCCAGGGAATCACCCCCCCCCCCCCGATTTCTGCTACTGTTTCACCTCCAGAATTTGCGGTCTAAGTCCGCCTATGTGCTTACTGCTAGTATATCATTGCTTTTCGCTTAACCTCTCAGTAAGTTGAATTTTTTTTTTTTTATTCCCTGCCGCTAAAGCGCCGTTTCTGACATCAAACTCAAAATGAACATACTCTAGAGTTGAAAAAGTGAAAAACAAATGCATTTGTGACTCATTTCTTCCATTTTTTGTAAAAAAAAATCTCTTAGACCTAAATTCCATTTAAAGCTTACAATATCCTTCAATTGTTTTAAGCATTGTATATTAATACTCAGTGGCGACGATTCAGGGGGGGAGAGGAGGCAACCACCCCCTCACTTTTTTACTATCAAAGATTGCATTAGCGTTTTTAAAATTTTAATTTCGAAAAATTTCTTGGGAGATCAGCCAAAATCTAAATTTACGTAAGATAGCTCAAAATTAATTTTAAGGTTTCAATTTTCGATTTTGTTTCTCGGTACACCTTATTTCCTCTATCTACAGCGATGGCTTAAATTTGCGTTATTGAGATTCTAGTTTATGTATCGGTATCTTTTCTGGGAAGAAAAATACTTTGCCCCTTACCAATAAAAATAGCATAAAATTGCGTGTTTAAAAAATTAATTTGGAAAAAATCCGAGGTAGTCCCCAGATTCGTAGGACTTAAGCAGCTCAAAAAAGGGGAGAACATCCAAATTCCTTTCATCCTCTTTAAGTCACCCAAAAGTAGCCTAAAATAACTTTTTTTTAATGCTTCAACTTTGCAAAATCTTCGAAAAAGACACCCAATCCCTGAATTTGTTTAAAATGGCCAAAGTTTGAGTTTTCAAAATGCTAGTTTCTCAGTTTTTTGGGAGAAGAACCCCCGTATAACCCATTCCTTTACATCACCAAGCACAGCCCCATTTCTTTTTTTCTATTTTAACTTCAGCTTGGAAAAAGTGCCAGGAGAAAGCCCATCAATGAAGTCGTCTAAACTCCTCTCCATTCCCAAACGTTGCGATAATTGTACTAAAACTGTTTTTAAAAACTACAATTCCGAAGCACTTATGGAAGAGAGCCTCCGAAGCCAGTCTTCCTTATGTCACCAAAAGATAGCCTAAAATGAAGGGCACACAGCTTCCAAAAAATTTTTGACCCCTAACTTTTAAGCCCCAATCTCCGCCACTGTTATTACTATGTCATATTTTACACTGCTAACTTGGAATAATGGAACAAGAACTTAGGAACAGAACTTAGAATAATGTTATTTTTGGTAGGGATAAAACAATACTCATTTAAAAGGAGTTTGTCTGTTGAATTACTTTTGAGCGCCTTCCAGGCAATAAGAAATGTGCACTTTTTTTGCTCCATTAAAATAGCAGAAAAAAGCTCGCTATTTTACTGAGGCCAAAATTAAATCCACATAACCGAAGCTTTTCCCGCACAGGCATTCTTCTCTGATTTGAATGTTGTAACTTAATTTAAAATAAAGCTTCTTTTATTAGCTGGGCCGGTATTAATTTCTTTTCATTCGGTGCGTTGAATTGCAGAGGGATTACCGGCAAAATAAATAAGACTTGAAAAAAGGGAAACAAATATTGCCCCATTGATGCCAACTTTCCCACAGGAACGCAATTAACAATCGCCTCCTTTCCCAATCATCGGATGCTTTATAATTACTGCTGCAGGTGTCGTGAATTTGGTTTTATTTGCGGAATCGTTTTGCTGGAGGCACAGCGGGCCTTTTTATGGTGGCAACGCACGCGCCTCCAACAAATGGCTTTTGTTACATTCAAAATAATAGAGCATAATGAGATTTTGAGTGAATCGGCAGAAGTTAAACATTCTCCGAAATTAAATTTACGAAGAGATTGGAGTAAAAATGATGACGGGGAAACCGATTATTTGCTAAGACTCGTATTCTGATAATTGTTTTCTGACGTTGTATTTTTTACTACGAAGAGAAGATATAGACTTTTTTTTTTGAATCTTGAAGTTGCAATGTGAGCGTAAACATATACAAGCTCTTCGCTTGCAGAAACGGTTTAACACGGTTCCATAACTTTGTTTCTCTTTAAATCGTTTGGGCAGCAGGGAGTTTTCTTTTCGCTTGCTAGATGTCCCCTTCTTTCATGTGACTTCTGCACCCGTCTAACCAAGAAAACATACGATAATGTAATCCGTATAAATAAAACAGAGAATATATGTGCGCGTGTGTGTATGTTTCTTATATAAATCCACAGTTTGCGTCGGATCTGGACCAAATTTGGCAGGAAGCTACTTGGCCACCCAGAAAAGGTCGAGAGGTTGGGGGGGGGGGGGGGTCAAACGCAAAAAAAAAAAAAAAAAAAAAAAAAAAAACCGGAACCGTTCGAATTTTTATTAAAGGACTCCAAAATGGCGTAAAATGGCCCTCTCTAACCGAAATAATTATCGGATCTTCTGGATTTTGGTCTCATTGGAAAAATCGAGAAAAATGCCTATTGAGGAGATTTCCTTCCGAAGGTTTTGAAAACTCTTAACCGCTAACTTCACCCCAAAAAAACATACGAGCGTTTTTAAGTTAGTAAAAACCAGTTTTAAATTGCTTTTTGAAGTCCTCTGCACGAGTGTAAAAGAAATTAATTAAGATGAAAGAAATAATTGATAAGAGAAAGATGTTGTCATTTTTCCCTTGAGTGTGGAACAAATAAAATTAATGCTTTTGCTTTTGGACTTTCCCCTCAGGGGGGGGGGGAATTGAAACTATTTGGCGATTGATTAATTTTTCGAACTGCATGCCGGCAAAATATTTCATCTTGTCAGGACTTTTAGAAACAGTTCACTGGAGATATCTTTTAATCCCAAGGTAGACAGTGCAGAGCCAGGCCACGCAGCTAGTAGTGAAATAAAATTAAAAAGTAGTAATCGAAATTCTGGATTCCTCAATTATTTGCCTTTATGACTCTATTATCGAAATATGAGTTCTTAAAAAGTCTGTCAAAATCTTTAAGGCAGTCACCAAATTGAGCGAGCTTTAGTGGATAATGGCAAACGTCTTTCACGTGCTTTGTAGATGTCCTGCATATGGCGATGGTAAAATTGTGTGATCCATTTCTGGTTGAGTCTAAATTTAGCATTTTTTTTTTTTTTAATTTTGTCAGATTTTAAAACCTTAAATCTCAATGACAGCTGGCAGAGGATATATAATTTTTGCTTTAAGAATATGTCTTGAGATACACCTTCGATTGCTACCTGTTTGAACTTTTTTCATTGTTGCACTATTTGGGTGGTTCTCTGCTAAGAAGTGCTTGCAATCAGTAGCAGTGGTGATGAGCATAAAAGCAGTATTGTCTCCGCTAGTGTTTTTTTTTTTTTTTTCTGAAAAATGCATTTCTTTATATGTGATTAAATCCCAGGAAATTTCGCGAGACATTTTTCATCACGTAAAGACATACACTTTAAGTACGTAATTACGTATTTAGAATTTCTGTACAGCTTTATTATACAATTTGCACGGAATAACATATGAAATAATATCGCTATATGATGAAAGTAGCTACTGCGGCGTACGTGATGGACGGCGTAGATCCCTGACTATGCAAGCAAATAATACTATAGTATATTTTAAAAAAAAGGGATTTCAGAGTGTAAAAAATAAAACTTTCTAAATCTTTCTAATTTCTAGTTCAGTTAATTTTTCAAATATCAGCTAATTTAAACATTTTGATTATGTTGTTTCTTTAATAGTCAAGAAAATACTGATAAATATTTTATTTAACATTTGTGCATAATAGAAACAGCAAGATATTTCAATGTCCATAACAGTAAAATGAACAATAAACAAATGGGCACAGTAGACCTTGGGCGCCATGGGCTGTTGCGCTACTGAGTTTAGTTAAGTTGAACAATAATCAATAGTCAACTTGTTTCGAAAGACTTTAAAAAATGCTGCCTAAAAGCTACACCTTAAGTCAATGCCTGTAATACGCTATTCTTTGAGTATTATTCTAAAAAGTATAAAATTTAAATCCAAATTTGTACTCCATTCAATAAGAAATTTATACTACGAATACATTTCTCGCTTGCCATTAAAGTAGTTAAACGTATGTTGGAGAGCCAGCGTAAGGTAGGCGTCGTTCTTAAAAAGAAAAAGATTCTTCCAATGCATGGGATATTGGCACCTTTATTACCGACACTCCCACCCAGTGAGGAGTCAAAAGATACCATAACCATATTTCCTGGTTTCCATTGCACCATAATGCACCATTTTTTTAACCCGTGGTTAAAACTTCACCCGTCAAGCACCTTTAGTTTTGACAGTGCAGATTTATTATTTTGATTGACATAGATATGACACTATTTAACCAGTCAGTGTTACTGCATGCCCCATTGTGGGAAAAGTTATTAGAAATTGCATGAATATATACCTAACTTTTCACAGATAGAATTACCGTCATGAAATTCTTTTTTTTTTTTTTTCAATAAATTATGAATCTGCAATCGTTACTGCCAATTTTAAAGCACGTTTCATAAAAATACTCACAGTAGTTGTTACAAACTGTTTAGATATTGTAACGAGTCCGTAGCACCTTCAACTTTCTTCAAATGAGCATTCCAATCTTGAGGAAGTAACTATAAATTTATTTACAAGTATGTACACTATTTACAATAAGAGCAGAAAACAATTGCTAAACATCAGCAATTAGGCAGCCAACAGTACACTGTACTCTCAACAGTAACTCAGCACCACGTATCAAACGTGAACAGTAATTAAGCAATTACAAAAGCAAAACAACCATCCGCCCAAGCGGATGAAAAACGAGTCACCAGAATCAAATCTGAAAATAACTGACTGACTTGTGTTCAAGGCCAGCTATTTATACACGGAAAGAAATGTCCACAATATTCGAGAAAAACCTGGAATATTTTGTTTCATTCCTAACATTACGTAATCCATTCACAAATTCTAGCGATAAGAAAAAAACCACGCGAAAATGTCTTCACGCTTATTAAAGTTAGGGCAAGTGTAAAAACTACAAAGTGTTACAGGGCCGGTATACTAGTGATAAAGGTGATATCTTCAGATACTTTTGCAACATGACGTCAGATAAAACCAAAACTAATGAAAATGATGCAAGGCAGGAAAAACAACAACTATTTACAAGATTTGTAACATTGCCCCCTTCCCAAGGACTGCACGTCCCGGGCAGTACAATCCCCAGAAAGGAAGCAAGGGAAAACTTACAGATACACACATTACATGATGACCAATCATAAACATGATAAACAATAACAATGAGAACATGAAAGAAATAATAACATTGATAAAGTAATATTACAAACAATTAAAGGCAAAAGTTATTTACAAAATTTACAAACAAATTACCATGGTAGCTTTAGATTTATTTTACGAACTATGGCCATAGTATGGGGCTAGCCGATCATAATGTACAACCCTAGGTTTTGAATGTGATGACTTCTGGATCCTCACTACGACGTCGTTCAGCCGGTGGAGGACTGTGTAGGGTCCATCCCAATGCGACTGCAATTTGGGTGACAGACCTTTACGTCGGATGGGATTCCATAGCCACACCTTGTCACCTTCTTGAAAGTCATGGCCAGTGGACCTTGTGTCGTATCGGGTCTTCATTTTCTCCGTCGCGATGTTGATTCGCTCCCGTGCGAAGTGATGAACGTCTTCCAACCGGGCCTGGAGATCCTGGACGTACTCCTCAGGCGATGAAGGCGCATCTGGAGGGAGACCGAAGACGAGATCACAAGGTAGCCGAAGCTCTCGGCCGAAGAGCATCTGTGATGGGGAATATCCGGTGGTCTCGTGGACAGCACTGCGGTAGGCCAGCAGAAACAGAGGAAGTTTCTTGTCCCAATCCTGTTGATTTTTGGAGACCATAAGCGAGAGATTATTAAGGATTGTCCTGTTGAATCTCTCCACCATGCCGTCCGATTGTGGGTGTAGTGGTGTCGTTCGAGTTTTCTCAATTTTGAGGATATTACATAGGCCCTTAAACACAGCAGAGATGAAGTTTCTTCCCTGATCGGAATGGATCTGCAAAGGTGTCCCATATCTCGAGATCCAATGCTGGACTAGAGTCTCTGCTACAGTGGTAGCTTCTTGATCCGGAATGGAATATGCTTCGGGCCATTTGGTGAAATAGTCAATGGCAACGAGGATGTATTTGTTCCCATCAGTAGTTTTCGGTAGAGGACCAAGAATGTCGATCCCGATTCGTTCGAAAGGAGCTCCTACGTTGTAAAGATGTAGTTTCCCGCGGCTTCTTCTCTTCGGTCCTTTACGGGCAGCACAGGCGTCACAAGAATGACACCACTTCTCCACGTCATCCTTCGCCTTGCTCCAGAAGAAGCGCTCTCGAACCTTGTGGAGGGTTTTCAGGATACCAAAGTGTCCTCCAGTCGGACTACTGTGCAATTCCTTTAGAACGTCTGGAATTCTTGATCTGGGAATGAGTAACTGCCATTTGAATGCTTTACCATCGTCAGATTCCCATTTCCGATACAGGACGCCATTTCGCAACTGGAGAGATTTCCATAGAACAATCCTTAATAATCTCTCGCTTATGGTCTCCAAAAATCAACAGGATTGGGACAAGAAACTTCCTCTGTTTCTGCTGGCCTACCGCAGTGCTGTCCACGAGACCACCGGATATTCCCCATCACAGATGCTCTTCGGCCGAGAGCTTCGGCTACCTTGTGATCTCGTCTTCGGTCTCCCTCCTGATGCGCCTTCATCGCCTGAGGAGTACGTCCAGGATCTCCAGGCCCGGTTGGAAGACGTTCATCACTTCGCATGGGAGCGAATCAACATCGCGACGGAGAAAATGAAGACCCGATACGACACAAGGTCCACTGGCCATGACTTTCAAGAAGGTGACAAGGTGTGGCTATGGAATCCCATCCGACGTAAAGGTCTATCACCCAAATTGCAGTCGCATTGGGATGGACCCTACACAGTCCTCCACCGGCTGAACGACGTCGTAGTGAGGATCCAGAAGTCATCACATTCAAAACCCAGAGTTGTACATTATGATCGGCTAGCCCCATACTATGGCCATAGTTCGTAAAATAAATCTAAAGCTACCATGGTAAAGTGTTTGTAAATTTTGTAAATAACTTTTGCCTTTAATTGTTTGTAATATTACTTTATTAATGCTATTATTTCTTTCATGTTCTCATTGTTATTGTTTATCATGTTTATGATTGGTCATCATGTAATGTGTGTATCTGTAAGTTTTCCCTTGCTTCCTTTCTGGGGATTGTACTGCCCGGGACGTGCAGTCCTTGGGAAGGGGGCAATGTTACAAATCTTGTAAATAGTTGTTGTTTTTCCTGCCTTGCATCATTTTCATTAGTTTTGGTTTTATCTGACGTCATGTTGCAAAAGTATCTGAAGATATCACCTTTATCACTAGTATACCGGCCCTGTAACACTTTGTAGTTTTTACACTTGCCCTAACTTTAATAAGCGTGAAGCATTTTCGCGTGGTTTTTTTCTTATCGCTAGAATTTGTGAATGGATTACGTAATGTTAGGAATGAAACAAAATATTCCAGGTTTTTCTCGAATATTGTGGACATTTCTTTCCGTGTATAAATAGCTGGGGCCAAAATTGTAACGAGTCCGTAGCACCTTCAACTTTCTTCAAATGAGCATTCCAATCTTGAGGAAGTAACTATAAATTTATTTACAAGTATGTACACTATTTACAATAAGAGCAGAAAACAATTGCTAAACATCAGCAATTAGGCAGCCAACAGTACACTGTACTCTCAACAGTAACTCAGCACCACGTATCAAACGTGAACAGTAATTAAGCAATTACAAAAGCAAAACAACCATCCGCCCAAGCGGATGAAAAACGAGTCACCAGAATCAAATCTGAAAATAACTGACTGACTTGTGTTCAAGGCCAGCTATTTATACACGGAAAGAAATGTCCACAATATTCGAGAAAAACCTGGAATATTTTGTTTCATTCCTAACATTACGTAATCCATTCACAAATTCTAGCGATAAGAAAAAAACCACGCGAAAATGCTTCACGCTTATTAAAGTTAGGGCAAGTGTAAAAACTACAAAGTGTTACAGGGCCGGTATACTAGTGATAAAGGTGATATCTTCAGATACTTTTGCAACATGACGTCAGATAAAACCAAAACTAATGAAAATGATGCAAGGCAGGAAAAACAACAACTATTTACAAGATTTGTAACAATATTTTTCCTAGAAGTAACTTTCCCCGGTTTTTCCCACACATTTCAAGATGATAAAAACAAATCCATCAAAACATCCGTGTCACTCAGTAAAAAAGAAATAAAGGGTTGACTACTTATCTTTATGTGAAATGTGATAAAACTCTTTCCGCATTCATGAATGTCTCCGGGATTAAATCGATATACATTTTGAGTGATGTGATAGAAAGTGCATTTTCTAGTTGCTAGATAATGATACATTTAATTTTGAGACATACAGTAGGGTGGAGCGAAAAACAAAAATTTTGGAATTTTATTCTGTAATACCCGGCAAAAGCTGTGCATGCCTAAGTACGAAACACATTTAAAATATTATCAAGTTTGAACAACCCCTTTAAGGTCCTACCAGGGTTTGAATTTCTCTAAAAATACGAAAAAAATGCCGTTTTTCAAAAAAATTTTGGAAAATATAAATAATCACCATTTTTGTTCTATAACCATTAAAATGCTTCCTTTTAGCATCTTCTCATGCATCTTCAAAATTATTTACATTCTAGTCAGTATTAAGTTCGTACATAAACCGTAAAATTCCGTGAAATTAATCAAAAATTGACTTTTTTACCATTTTTTTGCGCATAGCAATAATTCTTCTCTTGTAATTCTATTTTTTGCAATGAATGGGCAAAATGCAGCTTTTAGTTGTAAATGTAATTATATTTCGTTACATTAACAACCCAGAACGCACTACAAGGAGGTAGCTGCATTTCGGGTGTCATTCTGCCTTTCCCATCCACCCAGCCACGTTGTTTACATATTTTCAACACATTTATGAGTGACTATCAGGAAAAGTGCTAGTTTAAGTCAGAAATGAATTTCTCAAGCACTTCCAAATAAAAACCAAAGATTTTTCTTTTCTCATACAGTTAACTGCGTCGCACACACAATCCATGACAAAATTTTCAGGTTTTACTTTAATTTGTGACATTAGAACTATTTTTATTGCCTCAATGTCACGTCGGCAGCCCGTCACACATTCGAATCGCAAAGTTCAAAAAAATCCTGTGGATTATAAAACATCGAAACAGAAACAAATACAAAAGAAAATAACGTGTTTTATGTTCATCTATGACGATTAACTCTTGTGTTAAAGATAAAATGAATTTAGATCGATAAAAAAAAGCAATTTCTGCTTGTCACAAGTTTTCATAACATGACGAGTGAGCCAACTTCCGGAATGATAAAATCTAGACAAAACATTTTTTGGCGCCAAAAAATTACGCTGGGTGAAGCTCTAATATGTAATGTTTCAGTTCCAAAAGAAAATTTTCACTTCGGCTGCATTGAATTACAGGTAAGATTTTTTCAATCTTGACTTTTCTGTTTCTACCAAATGAAGTGTCATGTCGGTAGCGGAAATTAAGACACAAAATAAATTATTTTTTCAATATATTTTTGCATAATGGAAAAGAAACCTATCGCCATAGACATAATAAGGTGTTTTTATTTTCGAATCTTTAATTAGGGATGTTCAGCTATCATATTACGGGAAATTTATCATGTCGGCAGCGGCCATGTCGCCATGTTCGCAGCGCCGAAGTAGAAGATATTTGTTACGAAACTGGTGCTTGCTTGCGTTACTGATGTTTTTTCGCAATTCTTTCTTCCTGTTATGAGTTGAGTTTTACAGAACAAAGATAATTTCAAGTGCATCGTTTTTCCTGCCAAATTTTCAGCAGTGTATTTGTTGTGTTTTTAAATGCTTCAAAAACAATAATTTTTTCTCAAAATTTGAGTTTTCAATCAAAATTATTGCCATTTTTTACCCTCTTTCCTTTTGCATCAATATTCAGACCTTTGTTCGTAACTACTGCACCCAAAAATATAATTTTGTTTTAAAATGGAAAACTTACGAACAGTTTAGTGCAAATCTCCCTCCCCCGCCAAACTCTGACTGTCTTGAATTAATTTCGTTTTTTAAGATTGTGTTAAGAATTTTATTTTATTTTGATTTTTTAACTATTAACCTATTTATCTGTTTGAAAAAAACTTTGTTGCACTAATTTAAACTTTATCTAACTTTTAATTAATCTCTAATTTTATTTATGAAATAGAAAAGCGTTCAGGATATGTAAATATTATTATATTCTAATAAATAATAATTGTATTTTTAAACATAAAAGGTAGTGAAAGTTTACTTTTGTACAGTGAAAAGTGTGAAATCTGTAATATTTGTCAGTTCGGTAGCATTCTCATCATGTCGGTAACGCTCAAAGACAATCCCCTAAAAGGAGGGTAAATGTTCACATTGACCATGCCCCAGCTTTTTAAAAAAAAAAATTACCAATGTGTATGTTTGAAATACCCTATTAATTTTATTTTCTGAGTATGGTTAAAAATTGAAAATTTCTATAGTCAAATTGGCACTTTTCCTGATATTCACCCTTATACGGATGCAATTACTATTTGCTGTTAAACAGGTTTCTCCTTTTGAATCAAAGTATGAAGTTTGACTCATGACTCAGTTTTTACATTGGCGATTGCGAGCATAAAGTTTTTCATTTAAATTCATATCTTGTCTCTTCCTTCAATAGCAATCTGACGTTTCACTAACAGTTTTGAACCCTCAAAACAGTCAGAGTGTAGAAGAGGTATTCTTATTGAATCACTGATAAAGTACAACTTGTTTTTGAAAAGTTGTCTTATTAACGTTGCAAGAACTCGCTGGAAGATACTAAAGCTTTAAAAAAAAGTACTTGATGGACATTGTCAATATAATACCGAAAGAACAAAGTGACCGTTATATCACCATCAAAAATTGGAGCCCTTTTAGTCATTAGCTTTCATTAATTCGAGCTAACAGAGTTATGAAGCTGTTGATTTTCAAGCTGAGTTTCTAATGAGTTAAAGATACTCTTCAGTTATATCATTAAAACATTCTGGAGCTTCTGTATAGCTCCAGAAATTATAAATTTAAAAAAAATAAAATTTCCATGGTGCTGTAATCATATTAAAAATTACACATTCTATAAAAGTTTAAAACTATAAGAATAAATTGACTGGTCAACGCGTGTTTACTTTCCTCCTATAAATGATGTCAATTGAAAAAATCTCATAATTTGAACTTTCAAAACTTAATATTGGTCATAAAAGTTCTCATTTAGTTATCAAAGTGTTTTCTGATGTTGTATGCCTTTCCGTAACCCAACTCCTTTACAGTTTGACTATCGTCCACTGCCATGGCCAATTACAAGTTCTCAAAATTAACAAAACAGGCATTTCTTCGAATCAGCGGATCCAGGAAGAAGAGAAGATCATGAATTAAAATGAATTATAGATTGCGTAACTTTCATTATACATACAATTCCATGTTTCACGGAAATTTTCTTTCTTTTTTTAATTTCTAATTTCTTGAATCATTATATTATTTAAAGATATAACTGACGAGTATCTTCATCTCATTAGAAATTCATCTTGAAAAATAACAGAATCATAACTCTGTTAGCTCAAATTAACGCTAATGACTGAAAGGTCTCGCATTTTTAATAGTGAGATGAGGGTTACTTTTTTCATTTCTGTATCACATTGACAATGTCCATCAAGTACTTTTACTCGTTTTTTAAATCCGTCTTTAAAGCTTCTATATCTTCCACCAAGTTCTTGCGACGTTAATAAGTTAACTTTTCAAAAACAAGTTGCACTTTATCAGTGATTCATTAAGTATACCTCTTCTACACTCCGACTATTTTAAGGGTTTAAAACTGGTTAGTGAGACGGTAAACTGCTATTGAAGGAAAAGACAAGATATGAATTTAAATGAAAAACTTTATGGCTCACAATCATCAATGCCAAAACTAAGTCATGAGTCAAACCTCAAACTTTGATTCAAAAAGAGAAACCTGTTTAACATCAGATAGTAATTGCATCCGTACAAATGTGTTGAAAATATGTAAACAACGTGGCTGGGTGGATGGGAAAGGCAGAATCACACCCGAAATGTAGCTACCTCCTTGTGGTGCATTCTGGGCTGTTAATGTAACGAAATATAATTGCATTTACAACTAAAAACTGCATTTTTTCATTCATTGCAAAAAAATAGAATCTGGGTTACAAAAGAAGAATTGTTGCTATGTGCAAAAAATAGTAAAAAACGTCAATTTTTGGTCAATTTCACGGAACTTTACGGTTTATGTACGAACTTAATACTGACTAGAATGTAAATAATTTTGAAGATGCATGAAAAGAGTATTAAAAGGAAGCATTTTAATGATTATAAAACAAAAATGGTGATTATTTATATTTTCCAAAAATTTTTTGAAAATTGACATTTTTTCGTATCTTTAGAGAAATTCAAGCCCTGGTAAAACTTGATAATATTTTACATGTGTTTCGTACTTACGCATGCAAAGCTTTTGCCGGGTATTACAGAATAAAATTCCAAAATTTTTGTTTTTTGCTCCACCCTACTATACAACAGTATAAGTAGGGGAGAGTTGCCCAAAACGGGATAGGCGGGCAAAACGGGATAGTGGGCGTTGGAGCTTGACTGGTGGTACTATCTCGCAGGAGACAGGCTAAACTGGTTCCCGACCGCCATGACAGCATACTCAGTTAATATCTCAACTCTAGCCACGGATTTCGCAAACAAATATTTTTTCAAAGTTTTCAATTGAGATTTTTACTTACTTTTTACTTTTTTCGACTGCAAAACAACTAGAATTGTGGTTCTCCGTGATTCGGAACAATTCCGGTTAGAACTGTACTTTGTTCATAGCTCGTTTAGCAACAATTTCATGTACTTAAACATTGCTAGTGAGTGGCGGTTCCGGGGTCAGCCCTTTATGTTGTCAAAAGCATCATGGTCGGGCAAAACGGGATACTTTTAGGGTGCCCAAAACGGGATACAATTTTGATGCGTCCCGTTTTACCCGACCATTTCCATTAATGTTTTTTCAATGTGTTTAAGCATCACGAAGCGAGCTAGAGGTTCGCAAGTGGATGTTCAACCATCCTGACAAAGGAATTACTATCTACAAAGTAGGAAATATGTTCAATGCAGGATTCTAACGAGCAGCTCTTATCGAAACTGCTGTGAATGGGTTCACGAAAACAGGCATTTTCTCATACAACCCCAGATGTCTTTCCTGAATATCTCTTCGCTTCCTCTCTTCCAACAGATCACCAATTGCTGGATGTTCAGAACATAACGTCCTAACACCCATTAAATCTGCAACAAAATGACATCAGATCCGAAGGATCTTCAAATTCAGTCATAGCATCTAAGAGTTTGCTGTCATCACAACCACTAGAAACAGTATTGACAGAATCAATTAGTGCAACGATAACACTAGCACAAATGCAGGCCTTATCCAACCGTTCACTTCAACAGGAGTCAAAGGACTTGGACTATACTGTCACCCTTCACTGTTATTTTCTATATCACCCAAAGAAATTTTACCTCCACCACGAGTGATTAGACCAACACCTCAAAATAAACACGATAATAGAAGAGGAAAAGCAGCGTTTATAACAAGAAGTCCATATAAACTTGAGTTGGAAGAAGAACGAGAAAAAAAAAAAAGAACGAGAAAGAACTCGAAAGCTGCAAAAAAGAAAAAAAAGGGCTACCAAAACAAGTCTCTTGAATGTTCCGAAGACAAAACAAATGAGACGTAAAAAAAAACCAAATGGAGATGCAAAACAGGCATATAAATTTAAAAAATGTTACTCTAAACCTGAAAAAAACCCACAAACAGCATTTGCAAAAATGGAAGAAAATACACGTAACATGAAAAAAACCGACAAAAAAAATCATCAGTTAGCCAAGGTTGGACGTCGTCGTCTTCAGAAGATGAAACTGAAAAAGATTAAGCATGTATTTTCTGCAACGCTCTGTATCTTGAATCGAAATCTGGAGAAGGAAGCTGGATACAATGCTCGAGCTGCCACGGATGGGCCCACGAAGCTTATTCCAAAGCAGACGACACATTTTTATGCGATTTCTGTGTTATGTAATTTTCCAACTTTACAATTACGTAGCCTATTTTTGGTCTAAAAGCTAAATCAAAAGTAAAATCAGTACAAAATAATAACATACAATTCCCTATCCCAAATATGACAAAGGTATTTTTAGTAATATAAAAGGTGTATACTTTTAAATGGCGTCTAACTTTGAAATGTACCTTGTATACAATAAGAAATAAAGCGAAGATTATGTTAGCTATCCCGTTTTGGGGTACTTTCCCCTATTGCGGTATTAAATAAGCTATAAATTAATTTGGTTTTTTCCTTGCTGAAAAATATTTTTATTATTAAATCACATATATATAAAGAGGTGTTATGAAGGATCTTTCGATCAATTTCAAGACCAATTTCATTTTTACTTCCTTTTGCGTAGTAAAAGTATTGTGATCGGGAAAAAAAATTCACTCAAATTTCTGTCTAAATTTTGATTTTGCTCGTCCCCGAACGAATGTTGAGTATTTTTTTCCACCCGTCAGCACGTGCATACCTACCAACATATAAATAGACAAAAAATCCTTTTCAACCATCCCCGAGTTAATTTTAATAAATATTTTCTGAGTTGCAAATTACTTAAAATATTTTTAATTTGTGCGTTATATTATTAGGAATATGGTGTATTAAAACAATAATGAACTAAATTGATTATGACACAAATTGTTTGTAACTTGAGCAACAGTTTGAACTTATTCGTGTAAAATAGTGTAATTTATATTACTAATGTGTGTATGTTTGTTATTGAATAATTGAATATCATTCACTTCTTAAAAATTACAAAATGTCTTTTTGCCTTAATTGATAACTTTTGTTTTCTGCTTTACTCCTCGTGTTTTTCCTTATATTTTACCAACACTTGCTAGTTTGTCGCGACGAGTTTAAACTAAAAAAAGTCTTTATTTAATCCGGATATTTTACGAATATTAGTTCTTAAAATTTTAACAAACTGATAATAAAATGATTTTAAAAAAGTAATTTACAAAAATCATTTGATATCTATCGGTACTCAAATAAAAGAACGCAGATTACATCTGTAATGAACTGTTATCAGTTACAGTAATGAATTTTCATAAATAAATAGACACTGGGACAAATTATACATTTTATTAAAGAGTTTATCACATTAAATTATTAAAAAAATACAGATTTTTGTTATGTACAACTTTCACTGTCCTTCAGATAATTGTATAAATTGCATTGAATTACATGTCACTGTAATCTCAAAGAAACTATGTTTTTAATGAATAATTTTATATTTTTAAAGCCAACCACTTGCCTCAATCTTAATTTTTATGCACGAATTGAATATATCAGGAACTTGGCAACGCACTAAAATTCATGCTTATGACTCAATTAAAAACAAAAGAATTAATGGCAACTATGTGTGAGACGTCTAAATAATAAGGCACAAACATGTATTGTAAAGCAATACTGTTTATTGTTCTAACTGTTTTACAGCACTATTGGAAAATTCTATGTAAATTGGCATAGATGTGTACACTCTCATTAGTAAGTCTCATTTCAAGTAAGTTTAAAGAATTTCATAAATTTACTATAAATATATAGTACTATTTATCAACGAAGTATACGCATCAGTTTCTGCTAACTAATTTTTATGCACGCTAAGTACTTTTTTTGCAGTTGTGGACCAAACATCAGATTAATTTTTATATTTTACTTAGTTTATTCATGAAACTTAAGTATACGTGCAAAATGTTTTTAATAAAAATATCAAGCCTCGAATGAATGTATGAATATTAAGTTGCAGTTCACTTAGCTCACACAACTTTGTATTTGGGGTAGGAATCCATCGATCTCTTGAGATCCTATCCTGCCGGTTTCCTCTTTCCTTCATTTCTTTTACCCACAGGTAAACGATATAATTTATGGCATGATTTTGAGCTGTTTCAGATTCCGAATGCACTAAAACGAGTCATTTTCACGTTATATAAAATGCTTGATTAAAAATTTCAACTGCGAAGCAAAACTAAAAAATATAGCTAATGCTCTAACACAATGAAACTTCACATAGGACACCCAAAATCCCGCGCAAAACATACGTGACTGCCAGGGCCTGATTTGAAAGTCTCCATGCCCAGGGCACTTTCAAATTTTCCTGCCCACTTTGAATGATTTTTACTTTATAGAGCGGTGGTGATTCAACCACGGTGTTCATTCCCCCCCCCCTAAACTTCATAAATACATATTTAATTTCTATTAAGAAAGTAAATATATCAAGGCATAAATGAATTACGAAAACAGTGGGACAATTTTTAAAAATAGAATTTTTCCTCCCCTTAGAAATTTCCTGCCCAGGGCACGGGCCCTGGGTGCCCGTGCGATAAATAGGCCCTGGTGACTGCGACCTCCTATCACAGTCGAAAACAGACTTAGCCCTCCTCCTCTTTTGAGTCAGCGCCCCCCCCCCCTTCCCATTGTCTCATAAAGCATACTACTCCGGTACCGAGACGTTCTCTCCAAAAAGCAGGGCCTGATGCTTCGAATGCTGACATAGCCTCTCGTTATCCCCTTTTAATTAAATATATCACATTTTTCTTCCCAATCCACAATACTGTTTTTAAATGCACTCATTCTAAAACTAATTTTATTGTTTTCATTGCCTTTTGGAAAAATAAATTTACTCTTAACTCACTGTACCATCTTCCAGGGAAAATACTTTACTTTGGTACTTATGATTGAGATATTAACTTTCATTCTATTAAAAATATAATATTTGAAATTTAACTTTCGATTTCAATAATAGATGGCGACACCTTAATTCACACTTTTAACATAATATTTTAATTTTTTACTAATAATAGTTTCTTTACTTCACAAATACATTTTTTCTTTAAAAAATTCACTCCTTTTCTTTGTTGATGAAAACTTTATTAGGTAAAAGAAGAATTTTGAAAACATCAACTAAACATCGCAAAGCAATTGCTTCATAATAATATACCTTCATAATAATAATATTGCTTCATAATAATATACCTGCTTTTTTGAAATACCAGAGTCAAGTACTCTTTTCCAAAAATTTTGAAGAAGAAACTTCAAGAGAAACTTTTGAGAGGAACCATTGCCCGGAGGGGGGGGGGGGGGCAATTTTCAGGCACAAATAGCGGATTGAAGGGATTTTTTAGAAATGTGCTCGAAATCAAATTTAGGTTAAACTTTAACAAAATATCTTAAATTTGAACCAAAAATGAAAAAAAAAGTTATGTTTCTGAAGAAAATCACGAATTTTAGACCTTGTTCATGAGGCGAAATATTGCTTTTTTCGTTGTTTTTACTTTTTTATGGTATATGGAAGCTTAGAGGGGCAGCTTCTTACTATTAACATGAAATTTGGAACGTCCAAAAAAAGTTCCTGTTTATGCAGGGTCATTCCATATGCAGACAGAATGAATATTGCCTCAAGAAAAAAATGTATATTTTAAAATGAAAACTGCAATCCTTGGTTATGTAACCCTCATATATAATCTTGTAAAACAATTCCTCCAATATTGGCTGGGATCAGTGGCAGATAAACGGGGAGTGGGGGGGGGGGGTGATTGGGACAATTTCCCCACCCCCCACCCAACCTCTCAACAAAAAAACGTTTGAAAATCCGAACATTTTCTGAAGAAGACTAAATTCTGGAGATGATTTCTTTATATTCCCGAGGAAAAAATACACTGCTCGACATTGAAAATGCAACACCAAGAAGGAGTGGTCAGAAATTGATGAAATTTGGGAAGAAGACAGAGACAGCATGGAACAATAAGTGATATTTATTTCAAAATAAATAAGCAAAATTTAGAGCGAGCACGGCGTCGGCTCAGTAAGAAGTAGGACCACCGCTGACAAGCGATGCACGAAGAAACACGTCTAGGCATGGAGTCAATAAGCCTGCGGATGGTGTCCTGAGGGATGGCACTCCATTCCCTTTCAACCATTTGCCACAGTTCGTCCTCTGAATGAGGCAGTGACAGGTTCTGCAAACGGCGTCCAATCAGGTCCCACACATGTTCGATTGGTGACAAGTCAGGAGAGTATGGTGGCCAGGAAAGCATCTGTACAACTCGTTGAGCACGTTGGCTGATTCGAGCACTGTGAGGCCGGGCGTTATCCTGTTGAAAAATTGCATTTGGCAGACCCTGAAGGTAGGGGATTGCCACCGGCCGCAGTACATTATCTACATATCGTTGGGCCTACATATCGTACCTACATATCGTATTGCATACAAGCCCCGAATACGAACTAGAGGTGATACGGAATTGTATGCAATAGCGCCCCAAACCATTATGCCACGTTGTCGCGCTGTGGGGCGTTCCACAGTTACTGCCGGATTCGATCTTTCTCCACGTCGACGCCACACACGTATGCGATGACTATCGCTGGACAAACAGAAGCGGGATTCATCTGAGAACACTACGGTTTGCCATTCTGCCATCCACGTCGCTCTGGTCCGGCACCATTCCAAACGTTGGAGTCTGTGCTGTGAGGTCAATGGCAGGCCACGTGCAACCAGTCGACGGGAAATGGTTCTGGTCGACACAGGAACATCCAGGGTACCTTGCACGTGCTGCAGAATCGACGTACAAGTGACTTGCGGGTCCGCCACAGCTTGTCGGTGAATCCGTCGATCCAAGCGGTCTGACGTCACTCTGGCTGCACCTGCACCCCTCAATGTGGCTACATTTCCTTTCCAACCATCTCCGACACAGCCGATGCACAGTGCTTGCATCCATGTGGGTATCAGCTGCAATTTGACGTATGGACCAACCTCCCCTTCTCAGGCCGATCACCATACCCCTTGTAAAGTCGTCTATATGCTGGAAATGTCTTCGTTGAGGACGGCGTGGCATTTCCTCCTATCACACGTATCCTTCGAGATAAAAACCAATTTTCTCCGAAAATTAGTCTGGCAGAAAAACCAACATGAACATAGCCCACTTTTCAACTTCATTCTCTTATATCTTACTTCACGTGCGTCGGAGAGCTGCGCATTTCATATCATTTGCATAACTCAGTGACGTACGTCTACGGTAAAATTGTCATGAATTTCTGACCACTCCTTCTTGGTGTTGCATTTTAAATGTCGAACAGTGTATGATGAAACAGATATTTAATTTAATTCGAACACTGCATTTATTTTCCTCACATAAATAGTTTGGAATTGATGTAAATTTTTGCATGCAAACTATTATTGCATTTTTCAAGAGCAGTGTCAAATCAAAGATGGCCGAAAAATTTGGTTAAAAGGACAATATTTCAAGTATCCATATCTCGGCCAACAATTGACAAAATATTTTACAAATTCAATTTTGAGTGTTCTTCCACCGTAAGTTTTCGCCGGATTTTTAAAAGTTTTTAATCTGTTACTGTGAGGGGCCAAATTTTTCTAATACTGGGTGTCTTTACATGGGAAAAAAAAACCGACAGCACCCTAATGGCCACAACCCGACTACTTACTAGGGTGTAATCCGAGGAGTGTAAAATCCCAATGTAAAATCCGAGTGTAAAATCCGAGCAACAAAAACAAAATATAGCATGCGACAAATCCAGAGGCAGTCACAACCGGGCTGCCTCTGGATTTGTTGGATATATTTTGGTTTTGTTGCTCGAATTTTCGGGTGAGATGCTTTTTATTTGCTCTGCGGGAAGTCCTGTGGAAGACTTATTTTTGGGGATTTTTTTCTAATTAGTCGAAACGAAACCCCTGCTTTTAATTTTAGGTTTTTGAGCTTACGTATTGTTTGCAGTCTGGCATTTGGTGCTGTTTGCCCAATGCAGGTCTGCAGATAGTATATTTTGAATTTAAACATCCTCTTCATAGTTTGTATTTAATTTTTTCTGTCTTTTTTGACCACTTTTGAATCCCAAACGGTTGATGAGCTCTGGATTCAACCTAACCCTTCTTAATTCACTTCTCCTAATTTTGTCTCCTTCTATTTCAGATCTGTTAATTATTTTATTATAAATATATATTAAATATATATATATATACACAGTCCAGTCACCACCTATCAAAAGTCAGAGTAACCACCTTTTGCAGAGCGGACTGCTGCGAGACGTGAAGGAAGAAGGTCAATTAGGTTTCTCAAGATGTTTACTGGGATGTTGAGATGTGGTGACTTCAATGCCGTGGCCAGCTGCGCTAGATTACGCGGGTGAGGATCCATGGCGCGAATAACCCGATCGAGATAGTCCCATAAATTCTCGAGTGGGTTTGTCAGGTGAGTCTGCTGGCCAGAGGAGAATGTTACACTCATTCCGGTGGTCTTCGAACCATGCACGTACACTAGAAGCTGTATGGCACTTCGCATTGTCCTGCTCGTAGATGCCAACTTCCTAAGAAAAAATATTGCGCATATACGGAACGACATGATCCACAAGGATAGATGCGTACTTGTTTTGACCCCTAGTGCCTTCCGCAATGATGAGTGAACCTAGAGAATGATTGAAAAACATCCCCCAGACTTAATGCTTCCATCTACAGCTTGAACCTTTCCAGCAGTGGTCGAACGCTGTTTGCTTTCAGAGGTTTCACGTCTTATACGCCACCGTCCACCTATTCGATGGAGCATAAAACGTGATTCATCAGCAAATGCTACCTGTTACCACACAGTAAACGTCCAGCTGCGGTACTGGCACGCAAATTCCAGCCTTCGTCGTCGATGAACAGCTGTCAGCATAAGTGTACGAACCAGGCGTCTGCTTCGGAGGCCCAGACGCAGCAACGTTCGATGAACAGTCAGTTGGGAGACACTGTTGGTAGCCACTTGGTTCATCTGGGGGGTCAGTTGCCCAACGGTAGCCGTCTATTAACCCGAAAGCATCTCCGCAGCCATCGTTCTCTTCTGTCATCTATGGCCCGTGGTGCACCACATTTACCACGTCGCTGCATTTGGACAGTGCCATTTTGCCATAAATGAAACACTTTTACCCCGACGGCACACGAACAGTTCACATACTCAGCTGCTTTCGATATGCTTCCAACCTTGACCAGAAAGTCAATGATCATGCCCTTTTGGCGTCGGATAAATCGCTTCGTTTATGCATAACGCTAACGACTGAAATATTTTCCGGAGCCCTCCCACACCCTATATATATCCCCAACGCACTGTGCTGCCACGTGCCTTCTTTGATTGGTTATTTAATGTCGAAGTCGAAAGTACGTGGTGGTCACATTAATGTGACTAGACTGTATATATATATATATATATATATATATATATATATATATATATATATATATATATATATATATATATATATATATATATATATATATATATATATATATATATATATATATATATATATATATATATATATATATATATATATATATATATATATATTTATATATATATATATATATATATATATATTAACATAAACAAAGTAGTTGAAGAATCATATAGAACAGAAAGATAAACTTCACCACACAGGTCAAAAGGCGCCTATGGCAGCTCTTTGAAACTGGTAGCAGACATATTTTTAATTAGAAGTATAAGATCTTGCGAAAAACCTGTTGAAAACGGAAGTAAAGATAAAATTCCCAAAAGACCCTGGGGCCTTCATCAGGGGGACCCCCCTAGGGTAGGGAAAAGTGGAGTGAGATGTTTCTAGCAAGTTGCAGGCAAAACGCCTAAAAAGATGCAACTTTTAACCCACGACATCTCACAAACAAGCAGTAGGTCACTAGAAGTCCAATTCATTTATGCATATACACGAGAGAATACAATTCAAAAGACACGAAAAATATCAATAAAATTCAAATAGAACAAATGACATGAAATTACAAAGAAATACAAAAACAAGAACTTTCAAACAACACTGTAAGAACTACCAACCTATGGCTTTTTCAATGCGCTACTGATAAGACTGTTGGTCCAATTCGCGGGGTAGCAGTTTTCAGTTAAAGTTACAATTAATTGTCTTATTGCTGAGTCTAGATTTGAATTATTGTTGCAAATTTTTTTGTATCGGGAAATTTGGGAGATGACAATGTTCTTGAAAACCTTTTTACTTAGACAACTGTGAAAATGGATAAGTGAGTGCACTTTGAAGTTGAAATCTTTACGTTTGTCATATAGTGCTGGATTGACATCTTTATCTTCTAATTTAGTATAAATGTCGAGAAAAGAAGCAGTGTTGTTACTATTTGTTTGTTTAAGCAAAAGTTCTTTTGGATAAATATCCTTGTAGAGATTATGGAAGTTACTGTTGTTAAAATTTATGATGTCATCAATGTACCTGAAGGCCTCAAGATCATTATCAACTAGAAAATTTGACTCATAAATATGAAGAAAAACGTTTGCAAAGGCACTGGAAAAAGACGTACCCATGGGAATACCGTTAATTTGCTTGTAAAAATTAGAACCATTAAAAAGATAGTTTTCGAAAACACAGAATTTAACTAAATTTAGCCAGTAGCTTCTTTTTGACCCTATGCAGTATTCATACTTTTCGTAGAGTTTATTAGAGATGTCTAAGATTAGATGATGGGGAATATTTGTAAAGAGATTTTCGAAGTCAAAAGTGTTGATACTGTAAATATTGTTATTACGATTATTTAAAAAGTTCAAAACCTTTTGGTTATTCAAAATAATTAAGTTTTTTTCTTCAGCAATTTTTTCCAAGATATTTTTAAGTTTTTCGAAGAAAATATAGCCGGCTCTCACGTTATAAGAATGAGTACCACTTGTGACAAACCTGAATTTAATTGGATTTTTATGAAATTTGACTGTAATAAAAAGGAAAGGAAACTTGAAATTAAGATGCTTATTTTCATTTGCTTAAGCATCTTAATTTCAAGTTTCCTTTCCTTTTTATTACAGTCAAATTTCATAAAAATCCAATTAAATTCAGGTTTGTCACAAGTGGTACTCATTCTTATAACGTGAGAGCCGGCTATATTTTCTTCGAAAAACTTAAAAATATCTTGGAAAAAATTGCTGAAGAAAAAAACTTAATTATTTTGAATAACCAAAAGGTTTTGAACTTTTTAAATAATCGTAATAACAATATTTACAGTATCAACACTTTTGACTTCGAAAATCTCTTTACAAATATTCCCCATCATCTAATCTTAGACATCTCTAATAAACTCTACGAAAAATATGAATACTGCATAGGGTCAAAAAGAAGCTACTGGCTAAATTTAGTTAAATTCTGTGTTTTCGAAAACTATCTTTTTAATGGTTCTAATTTTTACAAGCAAATTAACTTTATTCCCATGGGTACGTCTTTTTCCAGTGCCTTTGCAAACGTTTTTCTTCATATTTATGAGTCAAATTTTCTATAGTCGATAATGATCTTGAGGCCTTCAGGTACATTGATGACATCATAATTTTTAACAACAGTAACTTCCATAATCTCTACAAGGATATTTATCCAAAAGAACTTTTGCTTAAACAAACAAATAGTAACAACACTGCTTCTTTTCTCGACATTTATATTAAACTAGCGGTACCCGCACGGCTTTGCCCGTGGTATAAAATAAAAATTTCATTTGTAAAATAATTGATATAGCAGAAGAAATGCTCTATTTTAGTTGTAATTCAACTATAATTCCTTCAAAGTATGATATAAAAATCTGGTATGGACCCCACGCTACTTAATTTTTATGTGTAAATTTCTTAGTAGATGCCTTAAGTGCTAAAATAGTGCTTGGAGTGAGCAAGATAACAGTTCAAACATTTATATCTCTAGTTTGCCGCGAAACAATGCAAAAAAAAAAAAATGTTTCACAATGATTAATCTCCTAAATATCGCCGATTTTAACATCATTCAGTGGATTTTTCGCAAAATATCGCCAATAGCGCCAAATTGAGTCCAAATATAAAAAGAAAGCAATTTTTTTCGCCAACTTGGTGATATGTCGCCAAATTGGCGGCAAATGCTTGACGACCAAAAGCTTGGCGATATATTGCCAAGTGGTCGGGCCAATTCATATCACTTTTGTCTGCATTGAAATGAACACTGATTTACTCCATAAAAGGGGTAAAACACCCCCTTGGAACATTCGAATGCAACCCCAAGGGAAGATGTACAAAAATAAGCCAAAAGAGAAAATAAGAACAATTTTGTTGCTCACAGAAACCAACAGAAATCTTACCAAAGTTTAAAAGAAGAAGAAAGTTTTATTTCCTAGCTTTAAAAACAAAACGAACGATGCAATAACGCAATTCATACGATATTTGGTTAATCTGTGCTTTAGGTACCCTTTTCTCGCTAAATGGGCGATAGGCGCGCCAAGCGTGGTAACCCTGGCTATTTTGCGTAGTTTCTCTCGAAGCTTTCACTTCCGCGAGACACGCAAAAACGCGCCAAGTAATGTCCCAAAGCATTTTCACCCGGAAAAGACAGGGTTGCCAGAGAATTGAAACAAATAAATACTACGCCTCCTCTAAAAAAAATATTACAAAGTAATACTGTTTCCAAACGTCGCCAAAATCAATGTTGCCAAAATGCGAAATCTATGAAAATGAAAAAAAAAAAATCAGCCAAATCTTTTAATTAAGTCATTAGTATATTGGAAACAGGGTTGCCGGAAAAATACTACGCTCCTTATTTGGGCCGAAAAAATATTACCGTAGTATCAAAAATACTACGTCTGGCGACGCTGGAAGAAGAACGAAACAAAAATAGGTATGAACACGTAACCATGGTAACAACATGAAAAGTTGATTTCCGTTGATAAAATAATTCTTTTCGTCTTTCTTTTCAAACAAATTTTATTATCGAGCTGAACCATTTTAGAATCGTTTGGCTTGCTTTACTGTAGGTAAGCCTTGAATTTCGGGATTCTAAAAACAATTATTACAGCTCTCCTGATGATCGTAGAAACTTCGAAAAAACTTCATTTTGTGCGGAAAATTTCAAGCTTTCGAATGACATAAGACTTGAAAATGTGTATGAAATATTTCTTCCCTATTTTATCGAATTTCCGCTAAGAATTCGAATAGAAAAAGAACGAAATGGAATGTTCGAACAATCGCTTCGAGGTGCAAAACTACAT
Source organism: Uloborus plumipes (assembly GCA_038373865.1). Classification (NCBI taxonomy): domain Eukaryota; kingdom Metazoa; phylum Arthropoda; class Arachnida; order Araneae; family Uloboridae; genus Uloborus; species Uloborus plumipes. The sequence goes on from JAXGGA010000634.1 coordinate 89,018, forward strand.
GCTACAAACTAATTTTGTGCCAAGTGGCGTGAAAATCGACCGAACGGTTTTGGCGCTACGCGCGTAACAGACAGACAGACAGACAGAAAGAAAGAAGGACAGACAGAACCACCTTCAGCTTTATTATTAGTAGAGATTAGAAGATAAAGATGTCAATCTAGCACTTTTTGACAAACGTAAAGATTTCAACTTCAAAGTGCACTCACTTATCCATTTTCACAGTTGTCTAAGTAAAAAGGTTTTCAAGAACATTGTCATCTCCCAAATTTCCCGATACAAAAAAATTTGCAACAATAATTCAAATCTAGACTCAGCAATAAGACAATTAATTGTAACTTTAACTGAAAACTGCTACCCCGCGAATTGGACCAACAGTCTTATCAGTAGCGCATTGAAGAAGCCATAGGTTGGTAGTTCTTACAGTGTTGTTTGAAAGTTCTTGTTTTTGTATTTCTTTGTAATTTCATGTCATCTGTTCTATTTGAATTTTATTGATTATATATAGTGTCTTTTGAATTGTATTCTCTCGTGTATATGCATAAATGAATTGGACTTCTAGTGACCTACTGCTTGTTTGTGAGATGTCGGGGGCTAAAAGTTGCATCTTTTTAGGCGTTTTGCCTGCAACTTGCTAGAAACATCTCACTCCACTTTTCCCTACCCTAGGGGGGTCCCCCTGATGAAGGCCCCAGGGTCTTTTGGGAATTTTATCTTTACTTCCGTTTTCAACAGGTTTTTCGCAAAATCTTATACTTCTAATTAATATATATATATATATATATATATATATATATATATATATATATATATATATACTAGTTGACCCGGCAAACGTTGTTTTGCCATATAATTAATTTCCTAGTAATTTCTAGTGTTGACAAAAAATAGCTTACTTATTGTAAGTATGTATGTATGTATGGTAGAATGTGTATATTGTATGTATGTAAGAATGTGGTATATGCGTGAAATAAGCATGGAGCGCTGTGAACGATGCGGGAATATAAAAATAACAAAAGGCAAACATTATTTTTAAGTTATTATAATTTATTCCTTAAAATTATATATCATTAATTAAACAATTACGACAGTAACACTATTAAACAATATCAATCTCTTAATGCTATAGCGTGAACAATATTTTTTGTTAGTCCATCTTTAGCTAACACAAACAAACTGGATGGTTTACCCACTCGAGAGCATGCCACGTATAATTGTCCGTGTGAAAAACATGGTGTTCTCAAATCTAAGCCACAAACAGACATCGTTTGACCTTGGGATTTGTTGATAGTCATTGCAAATGCCAATCTAATCGGAAACTGAATACGTTTGAATTGAATTGGCACATCTGTAGGTATAATAGGAATCCGTGGTATGAGTATATTTTCACCTCTGAACTTGCCAGTTAAAACCCTGGCTTCGATCACGTTTTTCATTAATTTTTGAATGACTAATCGCGTACCGTTGCACAGTTCAAATTACGAAGCAAGATAATTGGAGATCCCACCTTTATTTTTTAAAAATTTGTGTCACTTTAATGGTCGTTCATACCCCCCCCCCCTCTAGCAGTGAAAAAAAACTTTATACAGCAGATTTTGCCTAATAACTCAACACTCATGGTGTTTGATACATTTTATTTGTTTGTAATGATGTTTTTTGGTCACAACCAATATGAAAATCACAAAAATAGTTACTTTAATTTTTAACATATATTTATCTTCTTCAGAATTTTTGACTTTTAATTTTACCTTGAATTTGACGTAAATGCAAGATATAAAATACAGAATTTTATAAAGGTACAAAAATTAACATAATATAATTGATAGTGTATATAATTTTTGAAAAAATAATATAAGTGCCGCAAATCAAAAACCATTTATTGCCACAATCGATTCAAAGCCCCCAAAAATGGCACAAACGTCCATAAGAAAATTCTACAGCATCGAAGGACCCCATTGCCAATTTTAACAAAGATCCGACCAAAACTGTCATTTTGTACTATAAAAAACTATGGGGTAGATCCCCATGAGGGGATGTACCTGCATAAGGACATTACAATCATTAAAATCATTCAAAAAAGAAAAAAAAAACCATGCAGCTGTTCGAAAAAACCCTTGCGGACCTGGATTCGATCTCATTCTACCAGGAACTTCAACCTGACGCGCCTAACCACTTGACCATCGGGTCGCTCATTGAAGTAAGGATTTACGATAACACATATTGTTTTAGTTCAGTAGATCAGATGTTATGTGCGAACAAAAAAAATTTAGGAGTGGACTACCCCTAACATTTAGGGGGATGAAAAATAGATGTTGGCCGATTCTCATAGATACTGGATAAGCACAAAAAATTTCATCAAAATCGGTTAAGCCGTTTCGGAGGAGTATGGCAACGAAAACTGTGACACGAGAATTTTATATAAAATTCTCGTGTCACAGTTTTCGTTGCCATACTCCTCCGAAACGGCTTAACCGATTTTGATGAAATTTTTTGTGCTTATCCAGTATCTATGAGAATCGGCCAACATCTATTTTTCATCCCCCTAAATGTTAGGGGTAGTCCACTCCTAAATTTTTTTTGTTCGCACATAACATCTGATCTACTGAACTAAAACAATATGTGTTATCGTAAATCCTTACTTCAATGAGCGACCCGATGGTCAAGTGGTTAGGCGCGTCAGGTTGAAGTTCCTGGTAGAATGAGATCGAATCCAGGTCCGCAAGGGTTTTTTCGAACAGCTGCATGGTTTTTTTTTTTTTTTTTCTTTTTTGAATGATTTTAATGATTGTAATGTCCTTATGCAGGTACATCCCCTCATGGGAATCTACCCCATAGTTTTTTATAGTACAAAATGACAGTTTTGGTCGGATCTTTGTTAAAATTGGCAATGGGGTCCTTCGATGCTGTAGAATTTTCTTATGGACGTTTGTGCCATTTTTGGGGGCTTTGAATCGATTGTGGCAATAAATGGTTTTTGATTTGCGGCACTTATATTATTTTTTCAAAAATTATATACACTATCAATTATATTATGTTAATTTTTGTACCTTTAAAAAATTCTGTATTTTATATCTTGCATTTACGTCAAATTCAAGGTAAAATTAAAAGTCAAAAATTCTGAAGAAGATAAATATATGTTAAAAATTAAAGTAACTATTTTTGTGATTTTCATATTGGTTGTGACCAAAAAACATCATTACAAACAAATAAAATGTATCAAACATCATGAATGTTGAGTTATTAGGCAAAATCTGCTGTATAAAGTTTTTTTTCACTGCTAGAGGGGGGGGGGTATGAACGACCATTAAAGTGACACAAATTTTTAAAAAATAAAGGTGGGATCTCCAATTATCTTGCTTCGTAATTTGAACTGTGCAACGGTACGCGATTAGTCATTCAAAAATTAATGAAAAACGTGATCGAAGCCAGGGTTTTAACTGGCAAGTTCAGAGGTGAAAATATACTCATACCACGGATTCCTATTATACCTACAGATGTGGCAATTCAATTCAAACGTATTCAGTTTCCGATTAGATTGGCATTTCCAATGACTATCAACAAATCCCAAGGTCAAACGATGTCTGTTTGTGGCTTAGATTTGAGAACACCATGTTTTTCACATGGACAATTATACGTGGCATGCTCTCGAGTGGGTAATCCATCCAGTTTGTTTGTGTTAGTTAAAGATGAACTAACAAAAAATATTGTTCACGCTATAGCATTAAGAGATTGATATTGTTTAATAGTGTTACTGTCGTAATTGTTTAATTAATGATATATAATTTTAAGGAAAAAATTATAATAACTTAAAAATAATGTTTGCCTTTTGTTATTTTTATATTCCCGCATCGTTCACAGCGCTCCATGCTTATTTCACGCATATACCACATTCTTACATACATACAATATACACATTCTACCATACATACATACATACTTACAATAAGTAAGCTATTTTTTGTCAACACTAGAAATTACTAGGAAATTATTTATATGGCAAAACAACGTTTGCCGGGTCAACTAGTATATATATATATTTAATTTTTAAAAGTTGTAAAATGGTTATTAACGTTGTAACAACCGCTTAAAAACGTTTATAAAACGTTTAAAAGTTGTTTGTGCTACCTGGGCATATAACTTATTTTGCAGTACAATCTTAAAGAAATATGAAGGTTTAAATTGGAAGAATTCTGAGGAATGTCTGCAGATATTTTAAAGGTTTTAGGCTAAACCTTTACAATACTTGCAAATTTTGAGCAGAAATGTGAAGAATATCTTATGAAAACTTGCGTTTCGTTGACAACCAACTATTCACCCGTTTTCACCCTGGCTGACTAGGCAGTAAATGCTTGTTGATATGAGTAATTTCTCTTAATACAAAATTTTTAATGTACCTTCTGAGCACTACAACGTAGATTTCGTCATTGTAACGACCGATGTAGACCAGCCAAGTTAATTGCAATAATTATTTCTAGTTGTTATTGTTTTTTTGCGCATCTGTCTTATAAGGAATGGCTGTGTATAAATGAAGTTCAAGTATTTTATTGATTGTTTTCATAAAAATTATCAGTCTCGAAATTTCAGTATCCAATATTAACCTGTTGAAAGTTTATTTGTAGGAGATTATACATTGCATTATCAAAAAGTAAAATTATGATTCCATACTGAGAAAACCTGTAAGGGATGTCAAGGCAGTATGATAGAGTGCAAACAGACTATAGAACATTGACATAGATCTTACAGATACTCTAGAATGTGTGTTACTTTATCTCCAAAGCAGAAACTGGCTCTCAACTTGAGTAGAAAGTAGTGGTCCACTAAGGAGAAAGGCTCTCCAATCGGTACCTTTCTTGCCACATCATGATAAAGTTATCATACATACTTAACTAGAGTTTTGTGCTTGGCTGACGCTACATGTAAGCACTACTGACAATCCGTGCGTGCATTTCGTCACCTTAAAATACAGCAACAGTAAGATATCTAAAAACAGAAAATTAAGTTCTCGGTACTAAATGAACCTTTATTTAGAGGAATACTCTGATATTTTTATATCTTCACCTTTCTTGGCTAAAAATCTTTGTGCTGCAAAAGTTCCATAGTTCATCTTCGTATAAGGCACCATTAGGTTAAAACTTATTCTCTGTTTTTGCTCCTATCTAGTTATTGCTCTGAAGCGAGTTTGTGTCGTCACTCAACAACGCTATATATTTTCTATTAAATTGTCTGTAACAGTCGGAGTATTAACAATAGCTGACTGAATTTTGAAACTTTTCGATGATGGCTTTCCCCCTCTTAAAACATATTCAGGATTCCTTACCGTGGCTTCAACAATATCGCAAGTGCAAGTCCCTGAAGCTGTTTCTACTGTATCGAAAGTCGGATTCCTTAGCTTGGCGTCAGCTGTATCGAAAGTGGGATTCTCTAACGCAGCTTCCGCGAAATCGAAAGTGCGATTCCCTAGATTGGCTTCCGCTGTATCGAAATTGGGTTTCTTTAAAGCGACTTCCGCTTAATCGAAAATAGAATTCCCTAGCTTTACTTCCGCTGTATCGAAAGTGCGATTCCGTAACTTGGTGTATCGAAAGCGCGATTCCGTAACTTGGTGCATCGAAAGCGCGATATTATTTGTATCGGACGAGGTGGAGGTGGAATGGAATCGAAGAGATCGTTTTTCAGGGGTTGTCGCAGAGCAGATGAAAGGCGGCCGATTATTGGCGAGGCACTAATTGTGTTTGGAGCTCGGCGGGTCAAGCGCTGCCCGGGCCTAGCGGTCAGGGTCGGCGCGGAAAGCCGCCCCAGGGAGCGCAGACAAATTTCCCTCCGCCGGCCATTAGCCGCAACAGTGCTTTTATCTCCGGGCTTTACAGCCCACCTGGGAGAGCTCGGGACCGTTAGCTACGCTCCCCATTTATCTTCAGTGGCAGGGCTCCCCCCTTCGCCAGCGCCGCGGATTCTTTAGGCATAACAGAAAGCTACAGCCCCCAGTGGGCCAGCCCGATTTTTTAGGAGTAATCTTTAGCTGTCCACCTGAATGCCACTTCTTAGACGACGATACATGGCCGTTAGACCGGGCTCCAATCCTTCGGGGGATCACGGAAACTGGATAAAGCGGCGAGAAAGGTTTTCCTCGCTCTTGCCTGCTTCGCCTGCGTCCGCATTATTTTTAATTCATTTCTGACGAACGACTGCGGCCATTAGTTTCGCTGCTTTCTTTTGCCGAGGGCTTTATGTGCATTTGTTTCGCGATTTATCTGCACTTGTTGCGCGCCTGCTAAACAGATTAAATGAATAGACTCGCCTCGAAACGGCTGACAGTCTGCGCGGACAACCTGCCAGTGCACAATAAGGAAAAAGAACGCTTTCCTTATTTTCTCCTTAATTATTATTGTTTTATGAACTTTTACGGACAGTCACTATTTCCTCTCTTCTTATTTCCACTCTTTCTCCACTTCAGCTTTTGGCGCATAATTTCTCGTTAGATGCTAAAAATAGCATTCTCTCCGAGTCACTATTAATTGATTGGAACACAATACCTGAAGCTCGATGCTGTTTTGGTTTGGAACAATGATGTTTCGAATTTTCTTTTTTTTTTTATATAAAGCAACTCTCAACCCTTTCAATTTCAGTTTACACTGCTTTTCGTAACACAAAAATGTAGATATCCTACTTATGACGCAATACTTAAAATGATTTACGTTCATCACATGATCTTAAAATTTTTCATATACGAGGATTTAAAAAAATATTCTTACAACACAGGCATTCTTCATAAATTTTTCTATTGCTTAGGTTTGATTACTCTTGAAACTCGTGTAATAAGAACTTACAGCACTCGGCTTACAACTTTTGCAGTTCAATATAGATTCTAATAATATATTGATACGGGCAGCTAAATACTTTATGTTAAAATTCTACCTTACCTATATGTCTGTATCGCTCGAACTTCTCTAGAACTCCGATGAATTGAAGGTTGAACCAGGTTTTAAAATATTTGAAATGCATGTAAGATTGCATGGGCCCAACTTTGTATGACTTTAACTAAAGGACCCATTATTTTAAATATAAATTTTCAGCAATACACCACCCATTCTGTGATGACAATCAGCGGTTAGCCGCTTGCCAATGATACTTGGTTTGAGCAAAAGGGGAATAAATAAGATGCGCAGCAGTTGGCTGCAGTGGTGCAACCAGAAAATATTTTTATGGGGGAGGGGCACTGAAAAAAATTTCCCCATCTGATTAGAGGGTCCAGAAGGGTCCTCCCCGAAAAAGTTTTGAAATTATAGTTCTGAACGCGCAGTTTTAGATGGCATCTAGTGATATTTGGAGAAAGAAAGGATAGGAAGAACTACCACGAAAATTTTGGAAATTGAAGTCATAAAAATGCGATTACTGGCAATATTTTTTGTTGTTAGGGTGAGGGGTGGGGTTCAAGGTTCCGGATCCACTTTTTGAAAAAAAGAAAAACCAATCTCCCTCCCCAGCAACATTTTGAAATTAAAGTTAAAAAGACAGAACAATAGACACAACAATGTGATGATGTTATGGAAAGAGGATCTGGGGCTCTCTCCTGAAAACGTTTTGAAATAGAAATCCTAAAAGACGATATTTTAAAGTGATATTCAGTGATGTTAGGGGGAAAGGTTTGAATTTCTTCTTCGGTAATTTTTTCGAAGCATTAGTTTTTCATTTTCAGATTTCATTTGAGAGCAGCCACTTACTTAATTTAAAGAGGACTGAATGCAAAGTGCCTTATACACTATTGAAGGGCTTTGGAGATGAAGCGGTTATGTGACAAAACAGAAATTTCGAGTAATTAAAGTTCAAAGTTTTATTGTTGCAGCTTTTTTGTTCTCTGGTTTTGCCATTAGTGTGCGTGTGAAATTGGTCTATAGACATCTACTGTTTGATGTACCAAGTTTTATTTGCTTATCTGTATCCATTGCTAACAATTGTACAGAGTGTTCCTTTTTTAACCCTTCACTGCACGATTTTTTATATTTTCATGAAAAAAATTATATGTTACCTTTAAATAGCCCCGAGTTCAGGAAAAATGAAAAAAAAAAAAAATCTTAAAAATTTGCACCAAAAATGATGTTTTAATTGTTTGTTCTATATATGGCACAAAGCACATAGCATATGCTTTGTATACCGATAAGTGTAATAATCTACAATGTGTTTTGTGCCATAAGTGGTATAAACAAATTTTCCACTAAGTGTATGTAAACAATTTTAGAACAAAGGAAATAATGACTAAGCACACTTCTAACGGAAATGCAGACACTCTTTCTTTCAAAAGCAAGAACTGTAATACCTAGACTAGTGCAACTAACTAGTGCATAAAAATCACACTAAACTGTTATAGCAATGTTCCAGAAGGGGCACAAAGCTCAGTTTAACTGCATTTAAAAATCATAGGAATATATGAGGGTTTATTTGGCTTGTGCCAGATCTGGCACACCGTGCAGTGAAGGGTTAAAGTGTAACTTAGCCCCTTTATCCTCCAGGTCCTTCAATTGTCACTTTAAAAACATAATCTTTGACTATCTTGGATGATTTTAGAGATAAGGCGGTTAAGGCTTTGCTCGAAAAAATTCTGAAATTGAAATCTTACAAGCGAAATCGTAGAATATTTTTAGTAGCGTTAGGGGCTCGGCAATTTTTAACATTTGAAGCTGAGAAAAATCGGTCTTGGACGATTTTCGATGATTTTAGAAGCAAGGGCAGATCCATTTTCTGGTTTTGGAGGAGGGGTGGGCTGGCTTGAGGTCTGGGGGATTTATTCTTGGGAATTTTTTTAACTAGTTTTGAAAATCCAGTTTTAGAGGTTTCGAGAATTTTAAATAGGGAAGAAAGGTACGTCGGGCTCTGAATTATTTTTTTGAAATTGAAGTCTTATAAATGTGATTATAGTTCATATTTGTAGTTAGGATAAACGATGAGCGTCAGAGACTGTTCACAATCGATTATTTGAATAAACAGATCGGAGTTTTTCCCCCCTCACACGACGCGATGTCACTCGTTTAATAGTTCGTTGTTATGTGCTTCACTATTGCTCTTACTATTTGCTGCCTATTCCTTTTTGAATTAGACTAAAAAAATTGTTTCAATTATACTGGTAAAGTTTAAGCAATTAAAACAACTTTCTGTTAGCAAAATATGCCTCTTAAGAATAAACACAAAATTATATCTCACTATAAAAGCATAACCAAATTATAAATCTCCCACACAGTTAGACGTTATATGTCTCATTAAATTCAGGTAATAATATCTTCTTTCTTAGTGTTACTTACCTCCACTGAAAGTCAGTCTCAATATTTTTTGAAACACCCAAATATACTTTATCTCTACTCTCTACAAATCTTAAATCTATAAAATCTTCTGCAGCTCTTTGTTTTGGATGTCAATGTTAAGTCTACAAAAAGCTAAATTTATGTTTTTATCATCCTTTTTTCTGCATCTGGAAACAAAAATACTGAAACTGTTCTGAATTTCTATATACACTGGCGGAAAAAAAAATCCCAACACCAAGAAAAAATTTCTGTAGAGTAATGAAATTTGGGTAATGCAATTGTCTAGTTAACATGTTTAATTGATTAAATGTACAAGATCACTGGTTAATTTAAGTTCAAGAAAATGCTGTTCAAATGTGAAATTATGTTAATTTAGTAGAGGGTGTAACCTCCAGAATTTTGAAGGCAAGCCTGCAAGCGTGCATGCATTATGTCATACAGGTGCTGAATGTCACTTTGTAGTATGGAATTCATGCTTGTTGCACTTGTTGTGTCAATACTAGGACCGTCATTGCTGACTGTGGATGATGCTCGAGGTACCGTACCATGATATCCCATACGTTATCAATTGGAGACATACCTGGTGAATTTGCAGGTCATCGTAACATGTCAGCACTCTGTAGAGTACATTGCGTTACAGCAGCGATGTGAAGGCGAGCGTTATCCTGTTGGAACACGCACCCTTGAATGCTACTCATGAAGTGCTGTACTACTGGTTAAATTACCAGACTGACGACAAATTTTCAGTCAGTGAGTTTGGGATAACCATAAGAATGCCCCTGCTGTTGTAGGAAATTGCTCCAGAGACCATAACTCCAGGTGTGGGTCTCGTGTGTCTAGACCGTAGACCGCTTGGATGCAGGCGGTCCCTTGGCCTCCTTCTGACCAATATACAGCCACCACTGGCACTAATGCAGAATCTGTTTTCATCAAAAGTTACAACAGATCTCCACTCGACCTCCAGTGAGCTCTGTCGTGGCACCACTGCCGTCGGAAAAGGCAATGGTTTGCAGTCAATGGAATATTGGCTGCAGGCTGCCTGGCTCGGAGCTGTCCTTGAAGTAAACAGTTTCTTACCGTTCCTAGGGTCACGACGGTACCAACTGCAGTTCGAATGTCAGCCGTAGATGCAGTACGATGCGCCACAGCCGTGCGCAAGATTCAGCGATCTTCCTTCTCAGTCGTGCCACGTGGCAGCTCGGAACTCGATCTTCTTGAGGTAGTACCATCCCTTGCCCATAGCTTCCAATAATCATGCATGGTGGAAACATTCCCACCCAAGTCTTTCTGCAATATTGCGAAATGAAAATCCACTTTCTCGTAGCCAAATTGTACGACCTCGTTCAAACTCGGTGAGCTGTTGATAATGGCTTTCTTCGTCTTCTTAGAGGCATTCCTAGCTAACATGAACGCAATGCGTCAAATTTCACGGAAAACTAATACACACGAGCTTCACAACACGCTTTTAAAACAAGCCTTATTTGCATGTTCTGAGTGACGCCAGCTGCGCCACACTTATGCGCGGAACGCGAAATTTCAATCGATGTCATCTTTCAGTTGTATAAACACGCCTACCAAATTTCGTTTGTCTAACACAAGTCTTTCTTGGTGTTGGGATTTTTTTTTCCGCCAGTGTATTTTATTTATTTATTTATTTTCATCATTATTATTTTATTATTATTATTTTAATTTTTTGGTACAAAAAAAGAAAAAGGAAATCCCTAAATAGTGTATGTGTATGTGCTTCCTCCATATAATGGATTAATTTCTTTACCGCAAGACAAGAAAAGTAATATTTTTACTGCTTAAAATTTGACCTTAAATTTATGAGATCAAAAAAGAAAAGAAGAGCTATTCTGAAAATTATCTGCGTCGTAGCAAGTCCATAGCATTTTTTTTTTTTTTTGAAATGAACGAATTTTATTTTTAACAAGGAAAAAAAAACTAAAAAACGTGATGTCTTGTTCATATCTTGGTTAAATTTATTATTATTAAAAGAGTTAAATTTAGATTATGGAGGCACGTGGGCTCTCTTCTAGTGCAGTTTTGCATCGAAGTAAGCAGTAAGCTTTACGTAGCTATCATTTAGATTATTATACTAATATACAGAGATTGCAGTTTTGTCCTTCTTATCAGTGGTTCCAAATAGGGGGCGATTTGACTTCTCAAAGGGGTGGTAAATTTTTAAGGGGTGACAGGGGGGAGATGGGTATTTAGAAGAGAAAACAGTAGTAATAAAAGGATAGCGAAATCTGAAATTGTAAACTTGTACGAAACCGGTTTTTCACAGTTCAGACAATTAATTACAAGTTAAGAAAGAAACAAATTTAAGTTCAAGAGCTTCCTCGTTGCACATCGGATGAACCGTAGGAAGCATTTTGTCATTCATTGTCCATTTTATCAGTATTCAGATTTTCAATTTATTTTCCTTTTAATTTTTAGTTTCAATGGTTTTAAGTCCCCAAGACTACAGTGTAGAAAATAAAATAATTTCTTGAAAAATGTACTTCTGTTTTTTGAAAAGTATGTCGATGATCTTAGTTAAATGTTACCCTTCAAATGTTTATACCAGTTCGCTTTGTGAAAGAAAAAAAGAAAGGTATTTTATTTATTAATTAATATTTTTAGTTTAAAAGTGATTGGTTATAATTGTTTTATTGCGTACATTTTACTTTGAATTAAAGTTAGGTACTTATATTTTTTATAATATCGATATTCACTTACGCCAACTTATGGTTTTTTCGGGGAAAAAGGTGGGAGGGGGGCGATACGTACCAGTCGGCGTCTTCAAGGGGGAGATGAGCTCAAAAAGGTTGAGAAACACTGTTATAAACTTATCAGTTCGGAATAGTCAATATTTTGACCTTCTCTTCAAAGCTGCACCGCAAAATTGTTTTTGGACTCTCGCTGGTGAAATTAACTCATTTTAGATACCAGTTTGAAAGCTATCTAAGTTTCAATGTTATTACATCTACCTAAATCTCGTTCATTCACTATTCCAGACTGATTATTTTTTTCTGGTAAAAATTAAACTGAGGTTTCTGGATGTCATGATTGGGCTGTCTGTATGTATAGCCCTTAAAACTCTTTGGTTTTATTAAAATGTGTCGCATATGTTGAAGTTTAACACTGTCAAACTGGTCTAAGTTTTAACTTCATGTACGTAATTTAAATTAAAAAGAAGAAATTCTATTTTAATGAAAGTTCTATTATAAAGTGTTTGCTAGACAAACATAAAATTTTAAAAATTCTGAGGAAATAGCTAGGGGGGAATGCTAAATTTCTGTTGAAAAAGCTACAGTCGACGCTCGTTATAACGACCACACGTTATAAAGACCATCCTAGTATAACGACCGGTGAGAAAACCCCCAACTGTATCCCAATATACTCTATGTTCTATCTCTTATAGCGACTAATCGTTATAAAGACCGTTTTCTGTAGAACGGAGACGGTCGTTATATCGAGCGTCGACTGTATTCATTTTAGGTTCCAGCTTTGTCAAAAACACTCGCAAGTCATCCTCAATATTTATATAGCTCGTTTCTATACCTTCCCCTTCAGCTCAAAAACCCTGTTCCGCTGAAGTTAGTTGCCGAAAACCCCAGGGGGACTTTGAAACAATGTCTAATAGTATTTTGTGTTATATTTCAATACTGGTCCACAAGCTAATTAACCGACTATTGCAATATATTTGTTTCATTATAAGCTTATACTAGACTATACTCAACTTTTCCCATTAAATTCTCTCATTATCTATATAATTTTGTCTACCTTTTGGTATCTAACCACCAGTTGAGCACCATTACTCTGCGCTATAATCACGTGTTCGACTCATTTCCGTTTGGTATTCTGGTTCCGCCTAGAGATGTAAAATTTCCGGAAATTTTAAAGTGATGGAAAAAAACCGGTTTTTTTCCTGTTTTTTTCTGGAAAATTTGGAAAAAAATGAAAAATTGACTTTTTTACAATTAAAGAGAGCGTTTTTTGATAGTTTTGTTTTTCTTGGACCATTTAAAAGGTTAATCATTAAAAATATATGCAATCAACACATATTATTTTTCCTGATGGCAGAAATACGCATAAATAGGTAGGTTTTAATAAGAAAAAAATAGCCTTTCTGTTTTAAGACTCAAAGCTTTCTTGGTCAAACCCCACAAATGAATCGTCATTGGACTGTTAATATTGGATAGTGTGTCTAACCCTTACAATTAAATTTTCTATTTTAGACTGCCTTTAAAACTTAAAATAATAAGTAGATACTTTCAAACATTAAAAATAGTGTTTGAAAGAAAAATCAGAATGATTTTTCTCCCTTGCAATATAACCACCCTATCTAAAAATGAAAACTATTGAGTTCTGGTTTTTCCCCACCCAATCTAAATCCAAATAAAAATTAAATGACTTTTTTTAAACCTTTCTAATAGAAAACTATAAACTGCGTAATGGTTACTAAACCTGAACAAAATTTAAACTGGAGTTTCAATTTACTGAACTGCCTTGCTAAGTAGAATGGTCGTACCCCAACTTTTCAACAAAACCAGAGTTATTAACCAGAGGTTGCTCTCTGTTTCGTATGTGTTATTAATAAAATGTTTTGTAGTCATTTGATTGGAAACTTTTTTTTTTAATCTGCTAAATAAAAAGTCATCACAACAAAATATATGGAGGCGCAGCTCTTTAAAATGCAATATCTCAGTTTGAGCTTAATTGCAGATTCTACTATGTGCTTAGCAAGCACGGCAATATACATTTAGTTCGCATAGTCAGCCGAAACCTCGTTCTGTGGCTGAAGTTATGCTTATTCATTTCATGAAGAAGTAAAATTAGTTCTTCACTAAAAGGACGTTGGTTTTGTGAAGAAGTTTCTGTGTAGAGTTGTTGTGTTGAGAGAGTTTTAATAGTTGATAGCGTTGAATTCTGCTTGGAATTTGCAATAAAGGTAGGGGAAGACCGCCTATATTGGACCCCCTAAGAACAGGAGGCCTGTGGCGCTCAATGTGAAGCAAAACAGAAATGCAAAATAGGTCATCGTAAGCTAAATTTAATCAAGAACCACCCTAGGAGCTTATATTTTTTGAAAATATGAAAATTATTTTTAAAAAAATTATCTTATAAAAAGTTGCAAAAGTCCAATATAGGAATATGTGCGCCTAATTTGAACCATGCGCTTCCTAAATTGGACTGTACTAGGAAATCATAGAATAACTTATATTTGAACAATACAACTTTTTTCCAGGATTTGCAATAGAATTTCTTTTACTTGGGGCTCACTTAGGCAGTGTTGATAAACTCGCCTATGGCATTTCATACACTTAATCATGTTTTGCACTTCATCTCTATGACAAATATTGCAATAACAATTGTTTTGTGCAGTTTCTTGCTTTTTCTTGTGTGACTTTTTTTGCTCTATGCCTCTTTTATACGGCCGTTAGAATGATTGCTGAGATAAACTTCCTTTTTGTTCCTTCTATTTTTTAGGCAAAGGTAATATGTGAAATGGCTTTACAAAATCAGTTAGAGTTGACATGTTTTTATGAGAACTATCTGCCGATTCTGCAGAACTTGTACTAATTTAAGTCGTTTCTAGCTCTTCTACATGGTGTACAAGTTAAACCGAGCATCAGGTCCGTCATTTAGGGGGGGGCAAGGGGGGGGGGTCAATTGCCCCCCTCTCTTGAATTGGAGAAATCAATGTATTTGCATATAAGTAGGCGGGGGTTTTGTTGTTTTCTGGTGAAATTGTATTGTGTTTTTACCCTTGCCCCACCCCCTAGAAAAACTTGAAATGACGGGGCAGACGAACACGTAACCTGTTCACTTTGACTAGTTTTATCTGGACTACTTGTGCCTTTAATTCTGCTGCAGCCAAGTCAATGTCATTAAATACATGTCAATTAACGCGTCAACCTCCTGTTCTTTAGAATGAACTAGCAGCATTTGCCATGGCCTTGATTGCGTTTTACCCATAAGAGTTGAAAAAGTTCTTCTATACGATATTAGATAAGGGATCTCATTAAATGTTCTCGCATCCATGTATCACATGTTCGAATAAAATATGTAGACAGAGACTGAATAAAGACCACATCTACGTGTATGATGTGCTTAAAGAGAAAGCATTATTACATCGTGCTCATTAGCCAAGTGTATTGCATCAATGTTCTTTATGTGAGTGCTGCGCCTATCCATTAATAGAAGATATTCTTTTTACATTTCTTTCCTTAACAGTTTTGGTGAAGGTTGTATCAATTGTGTGAATTATCGTTTGTGATCCAACCTCTTTTTTTTTTTTGAACAAGCATATTGCTCACCAGGGAAGCTTTTACCATAAGTCCGAATATGGAACTTAATTTTTTGAAATTAAGCATGGAGAGCTTGCAATTCTGTTGCACTTATGCAGCAAATAACCAGTGTGTTTCTACCACGTTCATCACTCATTACTGCTCCAACCTGGTGTTTACCTCCATACTTCAATATATTTTGGGGCTTTTGAACAGTTAAAAGACCGGCTTCATCTACATTGAACATTTTAGTAGCATATAAATTGTTTACTTTTAAAATCGTTTCGAAAATTGCAAAGAATTTCATATTTTTCTCTAGTAATTCAGCATAAATTTTATTTAAGTTAACAACTATGCTTAACAACCTGAAACTGCAGCTTAATGGATGAAGAGTAAAAAACATACATTTTAAGAAGTTGCAGCTTTTGCTTGATAAAAATGTTTTTGATAAAAAATTTTAAATGAATATCGTGAATAGGTGTTAAAGTATGCTTAAAATAAGTTTTACTACGCTATTAAATAAGACGAGTCACTTATTTTATGTTACGATAATTAAAAAGTCTTGTTTAAAATCATATTCTTAAATTGGACCACCGGTCCAATATAGGAAAATTATTTCGGTCCAATAAAGGAAAACATGCCATTTTTTATTCTTCAGCTCATTGTTCTGTCAAAAATTATCACAATCGCGCATGTAAATACATTGATGTAATCCTTATTAAACATGGATTATAATACTGTAACAGAATTTTACCGCAATTCTCAAGTTTTTGAGTTATTCTTTTAGAAACAAGTCAGCAAAATAAGATTTCGCACGTTTTCAACACAAATCAAGCCGTAACTCACGCTAAACAGTTCGAAGACTGATGAAACTTCATACACATTGATTTTATTCCTAAAACTTTATACTTCTACTGTTAAAGTGTAGCACAGATCTCTGTATTAGATTTTAAGTCCGGGGTCCAATTTAAGCAGTGGTCCAATATAAGCGGTCTTCCCCTAAGTGTACTTACTTTAATATAGTTTTTTTTATTATTTAGTTATTTATTTTAAATTTTGTGCTACTTTAAAAACACAGAACGTTAATAATAATTATTATCTTAGTACGATTTGAACTCTGAATTGTAAGACACATAAAAATCTTTGCAAGATATATAAACTAATTAAATTAAGTTATTATTTTATTTGTAAATATGCTGTCATAATGTTAGTAAGATTGCATATTAATATAAAATTTTGGAAAATATCTAAATACCAAAGGAAATTAACAATTTTTAACAGAAAATTGATAAATCTATGATATAAAATTAAGTATGTATGTGACAGTTTATTTTATACATATACAAAGTAGAGGAAGTACAAAAGAAAATCAGTTAAAAAGTGAGGAAATGCATTTTGTATGAAAGAATTCATATTAATAAATGAAAATTTTTGTGCATAAGCACTTATCAATAATGAAATAATTTTACCTTTCAGTGGCGATATGTAATTTTTCATAAGAAATAATTTATGTACTTTTAATATCAAAAATACACTAATAGTAGGCCAATTATAAAATCTGTTGTGTTTACAAAAGTTGGAATCAAATCAAAATTATTTTTTTACCTAATTGAGCAGTGGTTCACTTATTACAAAATATTAGAATGTGTTTTTAACATACATTTCTGTACTTATTTACTATTGCTTTAACATTTTCAATTAAAAATTGTGCTGTCCTAGAGTAGAGAACGTAATGTTTATAAATAAATATTCAAGTATTTCCTTAAAAACTGGATAAATTTTATTTATCTTTTTTTTCTGCTTTCCAACCTGAAAATTATCGGGAAGTATAACCAGAAATTGAACATTTTAGCACAATTTCAGTCTCTAAATTTCATAATTATCCTAAAAAACTAGTATTTTGTTCATGATTATTTAAAAAAAATGCTCTTTTATACCTGCAATGTAATTAAATAAGGGAAAAAAAAACGAAAATAATGGCTATATGCTTTTGCATCAAGATGTTTAGGGGATTTAAATGAAAAACAAAAATGCAGGATTCAATAAATTAACGCTTCTAACAATTATACAAACAGAAGATTTTCTAGTCATTTCTTTCTTAAAAATTAATTGGAAAAATTCAATTTTTCCGGAATGGAAATAAACCTCCTCGGAAAAAAACGGAAAAAACCGGTTTTTTTCCGAAAATTTCCGGTTTTTTTCCGACTATTTTCATCTCTAGTTCCGCCTGAAGTTTAAAACAAATTAATGATTAATAACTTTGACAATTTGTTATTTTTTTAACAGTAAAAAAGCTTAACGTCAACGAACAAGGGCTTACAAAATATGAATTTGATTGTACTAATGTTATAGATTACGTTTCTAATGTTAAAAGTTCTAAATAAAGGTCTTCAGTTTTATCAACATTTTGATACAAATTTAAGTGCTCTCTAAGGGCCGATTATTTTGAAATTAACGTGCTAGTTTATTAGCTAAATGTTGCTTTTAAATCGCTTTTTTTCTCCCAGTAAATGCATATTAAAAGTAAATGAATATGCAAATAAATAAAGTAAACAAAATTTCAGTATATAGAAAGTCTTTCTGCAACGTTATTTTCTGATGGATTCAAACTTATTTTAAACTAAGTACTACTTGAAAAACAAATTTTACAATTGCATGGTGTCTAATAGAACTTTATCTTAACATTAATCGTTAAAAATAGCGCTTGGTAATAATAAGAAAGAGAAATGTGTGTACGGTCTGCTACCAAATGTGACAAAGCTTCTCAAAGATTGTGTGAACCTTTTTAATATTTGATAGGAGTGTGTGTGCGCTCCATTTCAAACGTTCATTCTTCTTTGGGATCTGACAGCCGATTTCTAATATTTATTACGTTTTCTCCTATTTTCCATCAGATTATGTATGAATCTGCTTCCGTTCAAAGATTTGAGAAGGGTCAGTGTTAATTATTGCGAAAGGCAGGCTATTTGGAAAGAAAGCGGGAAGGCAAAAGTCGAAAAAGATGCAACAACGCTTCCATCCCCGGGGGAATCGAGTCAAGTATTTCTATCCCAAAGCCAATTAATGCGCTTTTGAATACATTTCGGGAAATAAATTCGTGTTCTTAATCCCGAGTTTGTTTTGAAACGATTCACGCAACAAGAATGGCTCGCATTGTTCTTTGGCGAGCGCTGCCTCTTACCAACTGAATCTAATTAAGAACGTTGCCTTTCAAATCAAAGCAACTGCGATCGGTAAACTTTAACTGAGAATGTTGTCCGCCTTATTTGAGTGCACTGGAATGCTTAGCTGAAGAATAATTGTGATCATTTAATAAGCTTATAAATCGGCGATCACACCGGCAAGCTTATTCTTCGAGAATGGGACTGATATCGATGGTTATTCGCTGCAAATTGAACACATACTTATTTCCCTTTGTCCTATTAGAGTATCGATTGGTACTTGAAAGCATTTTGCGCTTTTCGCCACGAACAATGCCTTGCTTGGCATTACAAAGATCCGACACAGGGAAATTCGTTAAATAACAATGAAGGGCGCGTCATTAGGTAATCGAACGACGAGTGTTTCAAACAAACTTTGCTTACCGAACTCCTTTTCAAAACGACTTCATTCAAAGGACATACTTAACGCAACGAGATCTATTCTGCTTTCAAAATGATTCGCGAATTTTAATCGCTCTTCAACTGCCGGCTTTTGCTCGGCTTTAAAAATGGTTTCTTGTTCACATTTAACACACAATGAAGCAGTGCATTGTAAGATCTTTTACTGGATTGCGTTTATGTGTGTGTAGTATAGTCAATGATGCTCTTGTAGTAGGATTCGAAAAGCTTTAAAAATCGAAGCTCGGAAAATATTAATCCATTTGCTACCGCCGGAAGATATATCAAATCATCTAATGGAACAAATTCCACGAAATATATCTCAGTTTTTCAAGTCATTTTTAATTACTGTTTTACGTATGTATCTCTAGGATACATACGTCCAATGTGAAACATAAAAATATATGTATAGGCATAGCAGACGGAGAAACACAGAAAATTAATAACTCGAAAAATCCCCAAAAAAACCTGGGGCCTCATCACGGGGATCTTCCCTTGGGTAGGGATAACCATGACATGTTTCCAGAATGTTGCAGACAAAAAGCCTAAAAATTTCACCATTAGTCCCCGAAATCTCACGACAAGCAAAGAGAAATAACTGGAAGTCCAAAAATGCATGTACACAGCAAGGTATAAAAGAATTACGTATAAGAATTGAAAAAAAAATCTAAATACATTGACCTTGATTTTACGTCCCCCGAATTCACGTTTTTCTCGCAATTTCCTTTTTTTAAGCAGGGTCCTTCAGCAGGCTTCTTAAATGTATTTCCCGTATTTTTCGTTTCTTTCACCCAGTCCCTTGAGGAACGTATCGTCGGGGTTCCTCTAACCAATTTGTTTCTCATTGTGTCATAATTTCAAGTAACTTTATCTATTTCCCACGAAGTTACTTGAGTTGAAACTTAAGCTAGCTGACGATTACAAAACGTGTCAGAAAATTCCTCGTCAGACTTTACCTGAGAGGCAACAAAAAAATTTTCAACGTAAATAAATAACTTAAGTTTATTTGCATACTATTTATTTTTTGCAAAATAACCGAAAGTTACGTGTCAAGACGGTAAAATTTTTTTTAGAATTTTTCAAAAATTTTAGTCCAGTCCCATCATTGATGTAGACATTTATTAACAGCTATTAACAATCTTTCGCAAATTTGGTGCTAAAAAGCATACTCGTACATTTGAATTTTTGGTACCAACTGTATGAATTTTAGGCCTGCTACATTTTTTGATCGAAGACATTTTGAACCGGTGACATTTTGGCTTTGCGGAATTTTGGCCTGGCGACGTTGTCCGGCGACATTTTGGTCTGGCGATACTTTGAACCGGCGACCTTTTGGACCTGCAACATTTTGGCCTGGCGACATTGTGGACCGGCGACATTTTAGACCGGTGATATCTTGGGCTGTTGGCATTTTGGACCGGCGACATCATGGGCTGGCCACATTTTGGTCCGGCGACACTTTGAACCGACAACACTTGGAACCGGCGACACTTTGAATCGGCGACCTTTTGGACCTGAAACATTTTGGCCTGGCGACATTGTGGACCGGCGACATTTTAGACCGGTGACATATTGGGCTGGTGACATTTTGGACCGACGACATTTTGGCCCGCGACATTTCAGTGTTTACATTATGGTCGCGCGCGTACACCAGTCGAACTACCCTTGATTCCCCACGAGACGGTGGCTTCTATAGATGAGCCGGGCTCGGCCCGAGCCCGAAAGCCCGAGCCCGAACCCGAGTCCGAGACTGACTCGGGCCCTTTAACTTCAAACAACTTTCGGGCTCGGACGGGCTCGGGCTCGATCTCATATTAAGATAGTCAGTTTTTATACAAATACAACGTTCATGGAATAAAATATTGGGGTACTTAAAGAGCGTGAGAACAGTTTTTCTTAATGGCAACAATAATAATAATAAATATTCAAAAAGATAGCACCCACTTATAATATATTGCGATTGCTATTACGATATTACCATATGGCAGTGCATCCCAAGTGGAAATTAAAAATATATATTGATGTTTAATACACTCGGGCTCGGGCCGGGTCGGGCTCAAAACAAGACAATATCACTCGGGCTCGGGCGGGCTCGGATTAAAAATTCTCGGGCTTAGGCGGGCTCGGGCCTTCAAAAGTGTGCCCGAACTCATCTCTAGTGGCTTCACTGAGAGGCTCACCCGTGCTTCCTTTCCTTCCAACCAATGAGAGCAAACATTTACATTTTTTAGATAAGTCAGCAACAGTTATATAGTTTCTTTGTGTCGGGAATTGTTTGTATTAATTTTGATGGACACAGGAAAATACAAATGTGTAATACGGAAACTGGAAGAAAAACTTGGCGGACTTCTGCAACGGGTCATTTGCCTACTTTTTCCGAAAAAACTTCTTTTGCGGCATTTTTCTGGAAAAAACAGATAAACCTACTATTTGAAGAAAAGGCAGTTTAGACTGGGAAAATATCCTAGGAATCATAAAACAGGGATCCAGGAAAGCTTTCCTAATACGCCAGATGGTTGATACAGTGCGTCGCAAAAGTTTAAGCACTATGCAAATTTTTGAATAAAAAGAAATCTTTTCAGCAGAATGCTTTCATATTTATACTGTAAGTGGCTACTATGATCCTAATTAAGTGTTTGAAGTTTTGAAAAATATAACCGCAACGAAAATAAGAAAACACAAAAGATATTTTTTTGGCTGTCGCAAAAGTTTATGCACAGATCAGATTTTATGCAAATATCTCTTGAAACGTGATGCGAGAAGAACCAGTGCGGTTCTTTTGAACGAGTTTAATAGTGTAGCAATGGCTTAAAGTGTTATCAAGATGCCGAAGTTACTACAGCTCTCGTCTGAAGAAGTTGTGAAACTCTGGAAGCTGAAAGCAGAAGGTAACTCTGTCATGCAAATTTCAGTGATTTTAAATCGATCTAAACGTGGTATTTATAATGTTCTAAAACGTGGAAATCAATTTAAACCTGCATTTCGCTCAGGAAGACCGAGAAAAACTACCTCTCGTGAAGATAGAAGAATTAAAAAACTGGCCTTAACTGAAAATTTGTCACTTAATCAAATAAAAACTAGACTTGTAACAAAATTATCACGTGATACCATAAGCAGACGAATAAAAGAATCAGGATTTATCAAAAAACAAAAGTTAGCTCGCAAACCTTTTCTGAAAAAGTTTCACAAACAAGCAAGACTGCAGTGGGCAAAGCATCATATGCATTATAGTGACGAATGGATTACTGTTGTGTTCTCTGATGAAAAAAAAATGGAATTTAGACGGTCTAGATGGGTTCTCATACTAGTGGCGTGACTTGAGGAAAGATCCGAAGTGCGTATTCAGTAGGCAACATGGTGGTGGCTCAGTCATGGTATGGGGCGCTTTTTGCTTCAACGGACAAACTTCTCTTAGCTTTCTAAAGGGTAGACAAAATTCAGAAAGGTATCAAGATACCCTAAAGAAAGCATTTGTTACCATTTGGTGAAGTCCTAGGTGGTCCTGATTGGATTTTTCAGCAAGACAACGCTTCAATACACAATTCCCGTAGTACAAAAGAATGGCTTGCTTCTCAAAATATTAGTGTAGTGAACTAGCCAGCACTCAGCCCGGATCTAAATCCCGTAGAAAACATTTGGGGAATTCTCGCAAGTGACGTATACCAGAATGGAAAGCAGTATTGCTCTGTTCAAGAGCTTAAATCTGCAATCGAGGACGCCTGGTACAGACTAACTCCCGAAACCTTCCATAATCTCGTGCTATCGATGAAAAAGCGCATATTCGAACTCATCAGATGCAACGGTAACACCATAGACTGCTAAAAGACTTTTATGCTTTCTAAAAAATATATATTCCGTTTTTGTGCTTAAACTTTTGCGACAGCAAAATTTTGATTTTATCATGTAATCGTATTTTAATTTCAATGAAT
This sequence comes from Uloborus plumipes, assembly GCA_038373865.1. Lineage (NCBI taxonomy): Eukaryota > Metazoa > Arthropoda > Arachnida > Araneae > Uloboridae > Uloborus > Uloborus plumipes. The sequence goes on from JAXGGA010000634.1 coordinate 112,114, forward strand.
TGTTTCCAAATTCAAAACATGGATTTGTAAGCTGTTTGTTTAATTACAGTAAAAATTTCAAAGCTTTTTGGTGTATACTTTTCGTCTTATCAAAAGATTTCGGTTGTGCTTAAACTTTTGCGACGCACTGTAGCAAACAGAATCTTAACCCTACACTGCATGCTTTTTTGTTTCTTTGAAAGACATATATATGTTTTTAGTGTAATAAGAAAACATTGGAACAATTTTTTTTTAATTAATTTTGAAGACCGATGGTTATATTTGCTTCAAAGATACCTAATACTTTCTTTTTATGCTTGGATTGCATTATGCATGGTCATAAGGAAAAATAGTCCATGTATCCAATTGGCAACACTATGCAGTGTAGGGTTAAGACTGTAGGTAGCTACTATTACTTCACCGTAAACTTTAAAAGAGCTAGCAACTTGTATTGTAAAAGTGTATGCTCCTGGCTGTTGAAGGATCAAGTCGGTAAAAGCAATTCAGATGTTATGAAAGGAGCTACGAAGTTGTGGGAGATATTATAAAGAGTTGCACTTATCTCTCCTGGGAAAAGCAGAAAACTGTATTCAAATTCATTCAAATCAATGCATACTTTACACCCTGAAAATACGCTGTTATCCATGCTTCTTCATAAGAGAGAGCATATGAGGAAACTGGCTTTAACCCTTTATGTACTGAATTAAGTTATTAATGATTTTTTATATATTTTTTTGGTTTTTTTAGTTGAAAATACATCAAAAAACATATTTATCGAGTAAACAATTTTTGAAAATTTTGGGGGTCTAAGGACCCCTATGCCTTAGGCCCCCCAAGAACACTGTTTCCGATCGCAGGTATTATCTGTTAGCCTTTCAGCAAAGTACAAGGAGTGGTACTTAAAAGTTTCAGCATGATTACAGCCATTTTGGATTCATAACACTAATTTAATAAAAGCGGGACTTCTGAGTACCGTCAGTGCATAAAAGGTTAAACCGTATTATCAAAGCTCATTTTAGAAAACAAACCGGCAAAAAGTGAGAACGCTTTAGGTACCAAAAATAGATTTTGGAGCATCAGAGCATATCGATATGATTTCTTGCCATGATGAGAAAGTTACAGAGCCACCTTTTACGCGTTACTTAACAACACAATATTTACAATGGTTACTGGAAGCTGAGAATTTAAATATGACTTCTGAATGCACTCTTTTTTGAGCTCCATCATAGACTCAATCAGTTGAAAGAGCTATTAAAGAGGTCACCAGCTTTTCAAATTGGTATATGATCATAAGATAAGATAAAGCTTAGTAAAATCGAAGATGTTTGAACAAAATATTCGGCTAATCTACGACACAAAGAAACAAACTGTTAAAGACTTATCAAAGAAATGTAAATTTGCTTGCTCAGGATTGGTTAGAATGAAGAGGTAACGGGTGGGTCTCTAAGTGCAGTCACCTCCTCATGGTGAGTCCTGGATAGTTCAGTATTAGCTGGCGAAGAGTTTCACAATACGAGATAATAACAAAAGGAATAAGAAAAAGTGTTGAAGACCCTTTAAGTAAATATTGGGAGGAAATATTGAGCCATAAAAATGTTAGAAAAATATCGGAAATTTCGGGAAATTTGATAAATATGGGCGTAATATGCAGAGTGAAATCATAATCTAAAATGGCTTAAAAAGTCTTTGTATAATTATTTTTCTTCTATTTCAAAATCACCCGTCGCTAGTTTTTTTTATCTCCAAAATGTTTTTTTTTTTTTTTTTTTTTTTTTTTTTTTTTTTTTTTAATTTAAAAACTTTAAGTCAAATGCGCAGACTGAAGGTGACATGGAAATAGTGAAATATTTGACAGAATTGTTACAAAGATGCCAGAAAGTAAATGAAAGATACACGATTCCTCAAATCAAAAATTTATTTTTTCACTCCACCTTTCTGTGTACATGTTATGTGTGTAAGTAATTGATAGTGAAAAAGTTATACTGATATTAATAATAACCTAGAATTAAAAATAATGTTTTACAAAATGTGCATGAATAGAAAAAATAAATTACAGAAGTTTCTTCTCGATAAGAGGTAGTTTCAAAACATAAATTATAGCTAACATACAAATAATGTTTATTACTAATCCAAAATACATATTTATCAAGCTTCCTGACGTGGCTGAAATGCATATCTCTTTTAGAGGTCATTTTAATGCAATTTGAGGTGTAAAACATTATATTCCCACCCTAGGGACACTATAGAATATGATTTAATTATGTATGCATACCTTCTAGGCAGGGAAAATAATGGTAGGTATCTCAAAATTAACAAAACAGAAATATTTAAGGGTTATAGAGGGGAAACTACTTTTTCACAGCATCGACTCTTTTCTAGCACTTATAGATTTCCTGAAGTATTTCGATCTTTTCGCTGTCTTCCGATGCGAAGTAAAGTGACACAAGTCCGTTAACTGTCCCTGATCCTCGAAATGCAATTAAACTTTCATGTGTTCGAGGTGAACGTCGGAGAAAGAAGAGCCCCGATAAAATTCCGATCTAATTGAAGTGTTGTAAAATCAATGTTCAAGTTGCCTTCCGCTGATCTCTGCTGTTTAATGCCAATGATTGTTGTGCAACGAAATGACTGAAAAGCACTTAAAGCCGCCGAGTCTCCCGATGAACTGTGACAGTGGGCTTTGGCGTAAGCTCTCGGGATTTTCTTTTCGTGCTCTTGGGCCTCCGAGCAGCGCTTACGGCAGGTAAATCCCGCTTTATGAGCTCCCCTCTGAGACCGCGGCCACTCTCATCAGCGCTCAAGTGGCCACTTTGCTCAAGGACTCTTGTTTACTTTCATCGTTCAACTCTCACCTCGCTCGACAAAAGTATGCTTTATTATATTTTTTAAATATGTGGGTCAGTTGGGGTAAAAGAAAAGATATTTTTTTAGATCCTTCCCTTTCATTCGAATGAACTGAGGGGTGAAATTCTGTGCCTTACGTTATGAGCAAGGCCCTTAACTTAAATTTTTAAGAGGGAACGTTTCTTCAATTGTATTGAATGATAAAATGCGATCATGCTCACATATCTGCAAAACTCGTGAAAAATAATCGGCCTTGGGTGCAAAAGTTGTTTTTAAACATACTACCACACATGCAAAATTTTTCAATTATCAATTAATATTTTCTAGTGCTCCAAAAGTCTCAAACGTAGTTGAAAATGGATAATTTTATGTAATTGTGAAAAAAAAAAAACTCCTTTTGATTTAGTTTTGATGAGAAGGTGTGATTTACATTAACTGTATGACAGATTTATTCTGTTCAAAGCTAAGCTACGGGCCATTTGGTGTTACCTTCTCTAAAAAGTCTGCAGTTTTTGCTTTCGCTTTATAACCAGTTAGAAGACGCATGGTGTAAGATCGGGTGAGTATAGTTGATGTGATCGAGTGCACTAATACGTTTTTCTGCCTAGAACTGTGTCACGGATATTGAGCTTTTAGGACGTTACCCTTTTTGGTGACAGTTCTGCGCAAACTTTCTTTCTTTGCAAAGCTTGCATCAAAAATTTTCTCATCGCCTCTTTGTCAGTGTTCTTATTATATGACCACATCTCAAGGCTCAAATACGTGTTTTTGCACACGATTTCATTATTTTTTTCAATGTCGTCATCCGCTTTTACTGTCACAGGTCAAACGGTAAGTTCATCATTTTCAGCAACCTCTGAACCTTCTAAACCGTTTATACCAGTATTATTCTATCAAAAATTTGACTATGTAACATGCCAAACACCTCTTTTAAAAAATCGAAACATTCAGATGGAGTTTGTAGAAAAGTTTGACCAGGAATTTCAAACTTGTGCTCTGCTCAATTTTTAAGCTTGATCGCGGCACATCAACACGACAACGTCTTTCTTAAACAAGGAAAAAACAAACTAATCTAAATAGAAGGGTGTTGTAAAGTACCAGCTACCAGCAACACCAGAAGTATAAAAATCAACTACAATCCATGTTCACTCCTTTACATCAAGACTAACGGCTAAGACATGCACAGTCCCGTTACTTAATTGTCACACCTTGTAGATATATTAGTTCATTTTTTTACATCAAAATCGGCTCATCAGCTCAGCTCCTGTATTTTATTTTTAATAAAATAAAATTTTACACTTTAGACGGATTTCAGTCTAATGTGTAAACATTAATTGAAAAAAAAAAAAAATTACAGATTTCAAGTATAGGCTCCGTAGTCTTTTCTTATTTAAAGAAAAAGGCGTTCTTTGTAACGTCGAAACACATGTATGCAGTATTCCTACGCATTTGTGCTTTTAACAACGTTGTATTTTTGAAATTACATTTATGCACAAAGGTATTTATCTATTTCATTATCAACAATATTATCTTTGATTAGTCGAAAGTATTATTGCAAAAATGTTATTCTCTTAACACATTATTTCCCTACCAGTGGCAATCTCTGAAAGTGGAGCCTCCTTTCAGAGCCAAGTGTCAAACCTGAGTCTGGCATTTTCCACATAAAGTCATCTTTATGCACATCATAAGTGACAAGATTCTGCCTTATGAACTTCTGGGAGTTCAAATCTATCTTTAAAATTTAATTTTACATCTTTCATTTTACATTTACTGTTAGTTATAGTCTCGGCAACAAAGTGTGTCATTCGTTTTGGAACCAGAACAAAAATATTGCATTTGGGTAATCTGCGAGTTAATTTGTGAGACTTCAAGAGTATGCCAACAAGCTCGCTTACGACATCTAACCTAAATCCTACCCTGCTCGAAAAATCACTATTATATCTTTGTAGCTACGTCCAAAAGGTATCATAGTAGTTTTTAAGTAAAACTTGGTACCTGAGGGCACCTGGAACCTGTCCGAGATACACCTCTTCGTCTAGTTTCAAGCTACGCGACGTGATCATTTACTGCAAAAATCTAGACATAATGCCGTTTACTCAAAGTTAGGGTCAGATATTTTACAGCCCTAGCCCCTTTTAAGGACGTCCTGTCGTTGTCGAAACAAAACATTGCGAATTTTTATACTCACTGTAAAGCAAAATCTCTATTTTGAGATATAAAGCAGGCAAGCAAACAGAGAAGCGAGAAGAATTTACTTTTGATGCGTGGAGTTACTCTTCAACATAGAAAATGTCTAATGTGAAGCTTTGCTCACATTCGGCTATCCTAAAACATTTATTGGTAAATATGCGAACTACATGCGAACTACATTCAAATTTTAAGAAGTAAAAAAAAAATCTCACTTGACCGGTGAAACACAAAAAACAACGCTTCAATTCGAAGAGAAAGCATTTAAGAACGTATGCTCAAATCTGATTAAAATGAACTCGTATTCTTTTGTAAACAAATTGCGTGATTCTGAGAAGTGGGTTATTCCAGACAACTATCATCAGTCGTATATTACTCGGTTTCGAAACTGCTCTTACATCAAAATTATTGGAAATTTTAAAGCTTATAGTGGTTTGTGGAGAATGTAAATGAAGAAAAAAAAAATCGATGAGGCTGGCCAGAAGTGCGTTAAACGATTGATTCGAGTCCTCCTCGGTGCAAGACAAAACAAGTAAATCGAGGGAATTGGGGAAATGTTTCTTTCTTGGAGCCAATTGTTGTGTTCAGATTGGATGCTAATGAGTCTGGCAAGCGCTTAATATAGCAGTCAATGCCACGGCAAGCTGTTGAGGGGCTTGTTCAGCGCTGGAGGTTAATAATCCACTTAAAGTGGATAATGGAATGGAGCGTTTTCCCCTCTCAACTAGTCGGCTGCATCAAACAATTATTCGTCGCCTCCCTGTTGATCCAACAAAATACAAAGTGCGACTTGGCTGGTTGATATTGAAGATAATTTATTGCCTTCTCTCCTCTTCCTTTAAAGAAAATTATATACCGGTGGACGAGCTCTTTGGCGAACCCCTTTTTTTTGACCCCCCTTTTCCGGCAACGAAGCGTTGAACCCTGTCCATTACAGCGAAGTTGAACCGAGTTCATCCCATTGATATGCATTAAAGCCCCCTCCGTGAAAGTCTTCCGGGACTCGGCTACAGATTAAAAGTTAATGGCTGGAACGAGGACTGAGAAAATCAATCTCAGATAGAGAATAAAAGCATCGGCGAAACTTTTGACGCTGGGGAACGCCGAGTAAAGGCGCAGAATGAAGTGTTGGGCCCTCTGTGACCACCACACTGAACCTGATTGAAAACTGAACGTGAGGCTAAAGAAAACAGAGTCCAAATTACTTTCTTTTTGCATCGCTTCCTCTTTTTTCTTGCTTTCTTTCTTGGATCTGTAATTCTCATTCATTCTTTTCTCTAGTTTTACTTTTTTCCCCTTTCCCTATTCGCTTTTTTCCCTCCCGACGCATTTTTCTTTTTCAGCGAGCCTTTTCTTTTACTCTCATTTTTAACCCCCCGCCCCCTCCCCCCACAATTTGCTGACTTTTTTTCTTTCTATTTGTTCCGAAGTGACAAATGACAGATTATTTGAACACCAGCAGAAACCTTCCGGTGGGAACTCTTAAAGAGCTACCTCTAAACATTTAAATAAAACATTTTTGTGAACCATCTTCACACACGACGTTAAATCAATATCGGAGCAAATAAATTTTTCACTCGTGGAAAAATAAGCAAATTATGTCTCATTTTTACCGCTCATTTAAAGTGAGTTCTGTGCTGAATTCTATTCTCGGAACAGTTCAGATCTATTGTTCGGAAGCAATTGCTATTATCGATGACAATGCAGGGATTGAGGATTATTTTCGACTGTAGATATTGAATCGTAATAATTCTGCTATATTATATCAATTTTTACTTATTTTTATTGAGTTATTAAGGCTTGTGTCTTGTTTTTTTTTACACTTTATGTTCAAAGTATTTTGCTGTTTTGTTACAAACAGGAGGAAGAAATAATTTTCTCTTTCATATTAAGTCGTCTGCTTTCATCTCAAGAAAAATTATCTTTTAAACCGGTTGAACACACCAAATGGTATCTAAAATGATTTTTTTAATAAGTCATACAACAAAGTAGAACATGCGATTAATGTGTGTAAAATACACAAAAAAATTAAATTAACAACAAAATTTAATATTTAAAAGAAAAAAAAAGAAGGGTGACAAACTTAGTTGTTTCTGTATTATCTAAGGTACAGCATGCATGGAGTAAATAATGGAAGCACAAAACATCGCATCAAAATAGCAGGGAAGGTAAAATTCATAGGTAAATTATTTTAGTAACCTTTTACATAGCAACGCAAAATAAAACTAACTTCATTGCTATTGGAAACGGCCTTGATCAGAACTGAGGGGGATAAATAAAATTAATTTTTAATTCGTTCATTTATGTCTCATAGATAAAATAGGGAAGGAGTTCTTAGCTCTTTCAGTAATTCAGAAGTCCTCATTGCTTTTGTTAGTCTATCTAGCTTCATTGATTTACAATTGGAATAAATATAGTTGTATAAGAATGCTTTTACACTAGGCTGGGTCGAAAAATCCTTTTTTTATTTCAAACTTGTAATAGCGCGGAAAAGTTGCGAATTATCAAGACAAATAAAAGGAAAAAATCTGACATCTAAGGAGATCATGGAAGTCGAAGAATCTCAGCTTATATTTTATACAAGAACGGTGCTGCTTGGCAACCAATATGTTACACGTGAAGAAATAGTACACCTTTCCTAAAGATAAAGTCTAGGGTCCTGTCTCTTAATTTTGAAAGTCGAAGGAAGTACGAAGAAATGGTTGACTGCAGCAGTTCCCCTCTCTTTCTGTTGGGATGCGCAAATGGTTAGAGATAACGAAGTTAAGTGTGTTACTTTGCCATCATTTACCATTTGTGGTATCTCGTTACTAGCAGCTATCGGGAGTGCCACATTATCGCTTCACCATTTGTCAACAGATAGTAGATCTCCGGAAGGGGAACTGAAACTCGCCAACTGTATTTTGACTAGGACTTTACTTGATTTTCAGGTCTATGAAGAACTGACGAAAGTTCCCTTGCTTTTTGTTTCTTTCGTTTTTGATGGGGCAGGTAGAAATTCTTAGGTTCTTAAAAATTACTTTAATACAATAATTTTTTCTCAAAACTCAATTAAGAAAAATAATAAGGCAATTAGTTACTCTTGATAAAGGAATCTTCCTTAATCATTAGAAATACAATTTAAAGCACTTATTAGTAATTTCTTTCTCTTTAAAACATTAATTATTAGACGTCACTTTTTTCGCGCCCCTTTTCAAAATGCCTCTGAAAAATAAGCTGATCAAGAAGTTTGAGAATTCAATTTTTATTTAAATATAAAACCATTAGATCAATAAAAACAATTACCAATGAAAGCTATTAATACATTTTAAATTTGAGTCCATTATTTGTTCAATTTACCGATAGGAATGAAATACCACAATTATAAGAATCAATGATCTTAAATTTCGTTGAATTAAATACGCTTATTTCTACTATTCAGGCAAACCAATCATTTGAAGTTTTCCTTTTCATCGCTTTTCCAATGTCGGGGGGGGGGGGGGAGGGAGTTGGCTGCTCACCCCCGGGCGGGTCTGTTGTTGAGTAGATCCTTGTTATAGTAGCGGAGTAAAACTGTCTATGAATAATGAATTTTATGAATAGCATAATAACCTGTTGGGCAATTCCCGATAAGGTCAACCAGATGACCAAATTTTCAGAATTAATATTTTTAAGCATTGAAATTTATGTCTAAAACTTGATAACTTTAGTTTTAAATAAATTACAAGATGGTAAACTATGGTCAAGATCTTGAGCATTTTCAAACCATGTTTGGAGACAACTCAAAGAAACTCTTTTTTCCTAAAAATGCAAACTATTATTATGAATTACGATGAAGAGCCATTTAAATAAACAATACACAGAAGGTAATGTTGAAGTAAAAATAGGTAAAAATACAATCAATTTTGATTTGTAGAAGAATTTCTAGGGGGCACATTAACTATTTTACGTCCGACACCAAAATGCTCCAATTTTTACGCTGAGCCTAATTTTTAAGATACATACATATATTTTTGTATACAAAGAAGGATTTTCAATCTGGATGTAACCTATTTTAATTTCGTAACTATTGAATAATTCTCATTAAAATCTGGGTGTCGGACTTAATTTTTTGCGTTCGACACCGTTTACGTCCGACACTTTTATAATCCTTAAACTACTCTGGTTCTTAACTATGGTTATCCATATTTTGCCTTGAATTACAAATTTGAAGTGGAACATGAATTTAAAAAAGAAAAAAAAACTTCTGATGAATTTGCTGTATGTGCATGTACTTGTGAGTTTGCTTAGCAAACGTGCAAGTTTTGTTCTTGATATGATCTTTTCATTTTTTTTTCACAACACATTTACATTAAGACAAATTTGGACTCATAACAATTTCATTTATTGGTTGACATCATGGCTCACAGCCAGTAGTTCTGAAGTATGATCCAGACCACGGCTGCACCATGACACTTCTCCTTCCTGTGGATGCCACTGTCAGTTAGTTTCAATTTCAAATTCAAAAAGCACAGTAAAATTTAAAAAATGGTCTGTGAAAGCTAAAAATGAAGTACGTTAAAGTGGGGCAAAGTGAAAAGGTAAAAAATTTTCACAATTTGCAGTTCCACTTATCTAGAAATATGTTGACAAAGCTCCTAAACATACAGTTGATTCGCATCAAAAAATAAATAGCTCTAAATACCAACAAATTTAATAACGAGAAATTTGATACCTTTATTGTAATATTCGTGGTTTTTCAAAAATATTTCTTGTTATTATTAAAGGATAATATTTTTGTCATTATAAGTTCAACCATAAATTGAGATCTACTGATGTGTAGTTCATTCACATTACTTAGTTTATATTAAACCTGTTTTGATGTTCAAATGTAATATTTCAACTACATGTGTGGCAAACTGAAATAGCTCTTTTTTCATATTCTTTCATTTACTAAATCACTTACATATTTCTTTATTTATTAATTTATTCAGATTCTTTTGCTTATGAATTCACTTATTTACTCATTCATTCTCTTATTTTGTTATTCATTCTCTATTTTATTCACTCATTTATTTTTCACATATATTAACTAATTTATTAATTTGTTTATTAATTTATTCGTATATTTACACATTCATTTGATGAAAATTACTGCATCTCATCAAATAGAAAATGTTTCGTCACAAAAATGCTATATTTTTTACTTTGCCCCATGGTTTTTTGAGGTGAAAATTTCCACCTAACTCCTAAAACTTAAAAATAACATTTCAACACTAGTTGCATTACAAAATATATTATTCCTTCTTAACGTACACTGATTTTAAGAAAAAATTTCCAATTTGTTCATTTTGAAACAAGTATGTTATCTCAATTATTTTACTTTGCCTCACATTCTCCTACTTTTTTTTTAGGAGGTGATTATGTGAGAGGTGATTGTTTTTTTTTTCCCCCTTCAAAAAATAGAAAAAAACTTTGAAACCAGCTAATTTACTGAGCGTTTACCATAGCTTTTTGTGGAATAAAAAACCAAATGTATAAAATTGACAAAAAAATATTTAAAATAATCAATAATCATGAAAATTGTTTTAGATTCTTAAGAAATTGTGGCAGTGATATGAAATGCATAATACATTTTTTAAGCAAAACTTTTCATCCAAAAACTGTTACAGACTCTACAAGTCATAAGTATTATGCAAACACACTTTTTGATTAAAATTATAGGCTGTTGTAGAAATGAATATTTACTTTTTTTAATCCTAAGGGTAGCAGTTTTGGCTTAGAAATCAATTTAAATACTAAAGTAAATTTCGGTGTTGAGTCCGTAACGATTAAAATTGCAATTTTAGGAAACAATTACAGTTTGATGTATCACTTTGAGGGTAAAATATAATCTATATAACATTTGAATAAAAGTTAAGCTTATTTAAATATTTATAATTACAATCATTGACATATATTCACACTTAAGAGCAACATTTTACGTCGAATGTGAACAGTTTACGTCCGCCACCAAGTTTAAAATATTTTTAGATTAATTTCATTCTTGATAATATAATATAAAACTGTGAAATATGTTTTGCTCATGAGTATACTTCTGAATTTAATTGTTTTTAAAATTGAAATGTAAGATAATTCACGGAACTTCAATGATTTTTATCTGAATAATGAATTTTCCTTTTTGTGTGTTTACGTCCGACACCAACTCTTTAAATGATTTTAATTGCTATTTTAAGGGTTTAGGTTTCACAATTAACGTGGTTTTCTATGCTGTATGGTGCAGGACGTATTTTGTACATCAATTGAATCAATTTGAAAAACTTTTTTTTTTTTTTTGGTAAATGAAATTAAAACTGAGAAATGTGTCGTCATTTTTTACGTCCGACACCATGTAATTGTGTCGTCTGGTTGTAAAACCGGCCATCTCCGTAACAGAAAATGACGAGGAGAGACGATTTTTTGTCAATTTTTTAGGGAATTTGAGATCGGATCCAAATCTCTTGTTGTCAATGTGTCACCAGGATAGTAGGTTTTAAAGCACCATAAGAAAATCTGAGGGAAGGTGCATAGGGGGATATTCAAAATTATAGTTAGGATTTGGCTAGTTTTAAAATTCATTTTGAAGTTGACCAGTTTTGCAACCAGACGACACAATTGCCCTACTGTTAGTACTCTGGAGCTTGACACAATTCGTTAAAAATTTGCTAGTTTTTTGTCTTGTGAATATTTATTTTTGTCTAATCCGTGCTTGATATTCCATTTTTCTACTTTAAAAAAAAACTTCTTTGCCTAGTTTTTCCAACATGGGGTAAAAACAAGATAAATGAAACACGAAAGTAAATTAACGTGAATGAGATACTTGTTTTGTTTTTCACGAACATATCCTTGGAGCTCAATATACACATAGCATGAAAATGAAGTTTGTTCCCAAGCAGCACAAAGGCGTTCAAAAGACGTTCTGCAACACGTACAGAGCGCACCAGCCGGCACGTTCAAAACACGTTCTCGCAGCACGTGTTGTCAAAGTCTATGTGTCTCATCGATCGATGGTAATATGACACGTCGAAATCTGGTGTTGACCACCTTTTTTTGTCCCAGTTGTGAACGTGGAATGATAGGTTATATTTAGGTTCTGGAAATACGTTTGTTTTCAGTGCTCCCCAGCTGAAAAAGTATACTACGTATACCCCACTATCCGGTGGCCGTGACGTGTTTTAACCGTGACGTCATTTTTGATCCACCATTTTTGATCCATGATCGTCGCCATCTTGGTTTTAATTATTTAATTAATTTATTTAATTTAACTATTGATTGTTTAATTACTTTGAATTTAATATATTCATTCCGCGGGATTCGAACGCGGGTCCCTTGCGATTCCAGCCGGACACGCTAACCACTATACGCTACTTGATCTCATCGAGGGAGAAAAATAATACTTTAAATGGAAATTTTTTTTGCAGGAGGCGCCATCTATGAAAGACTAAGGGCGTAAATCATATCATTTTATTAGTATGAATGCAATGCTTTTTTACTGAAATGCATGCAAATCTGATTAGGATCTTGGGAGAAAGAGTTGTTTAGGATAAAACTTAAAGTTTCTGCAGGTATTATTCCTCTTCCCTTTCTAAAAAGCAGCAATTCACGACCTCAATTCTGAGAAATTAAGCACCTCCTTAAGCACTGAAATGACACCGTGATAATATCAGGGCTGCAGAGTCGGAGGAAAAATGGTCGACTCCGACTCCGACTCCGGGATTTTAAAACTTTCGACTCCGACTCCGACTCCCGACTCCTACTTTTTTTGAAATTATTTATTTTTTTACCCAAATGTGAAGAGGGAAAAACCCTAAACAAAGGTTGAAATATTAAGTCCATTTTTAAAAGTTTCATTTTTATTCATGGTCGTAGCCAGGACTCACTTTAGGGGGGGGGAGCAAGCTGGGGTATCCCAGTTGGAGGTCATGGGAGGTCATTGTGACCTCTCGAAAAGTTTAATTTGGTCATGAATTCTCGCAGGTAATTTCACCACATTTACCTCAATTCTCGGAGATCACTGTGACCTCCCAAAAAGTTCATTTTCTCCAGAGCAAATGACAAGTGCCGCTCTTGTCATTTGACTCCGTACAAAACTAATCCTTTTCTTGTTAAATGGCCAGATTTTATTTTAACACAATGCATTTTTGCTGCAAATATTTTTTATTATCTTGCATAAGCCCATACATAGCAATTCGTTTCACAAAGCAAACCCGCCATTTTGAAGCCCTTTTTAATGATCCTAGATGCTTAGGATTTGGATATTGGACGCTGAAAATTTGTATCTGTTAGTTTCAAAGACATGTTTTCACCACCATAAAATTTCATCGAAATCGAAGGTGGTTGGAGTCGGAGTCGGAGTCGACATGTTTTTCAGCAACTCCGACTCCGACTCCTTTAGTCCAAAATCAGTCCGACTCCGACTCTTCGACTCCGACTCCGCAGCCCTGGATAATATTACTGTTTTTGCACGTCAAATATCACGTTCCTTAAGCACTGAAATGACACCGTGATAATATTACTGTTTTTGCACGTCAAATATCACGTTCCTTAAGCACTGAAATGACACCGTGATAATATTACTGTTTTTGCACGTCAAATATCACGTTCCTTAAGCACTGAAATGACACCGTGATAATATTACTGTTTTTGCACGTCAAATATCACGTTCTTTAAGCACTGAAATGACACCGTGATAATATTACTGTTTTTACACGTCGAATATAACGTTCAAGTGACACTTAGCACCGTTATTTGACCAATAACACCATTTTTGCACCAAATTTGAACGTTCTGGTGCTGCTGGGGTTGTACTATGATTCATTATTTTTTTTCCAAAGGTGGGGATTAGTTGTCTGAATCTAATGAGATTGGACGAATTTCATACAAAATTAACAAGTTAACTGTTACACAATTTCTGATGTTCATGGAATTCGGCAGGTAATGTGCATCAATATTCTGTACTTCAAAACTCCTTCATTTTTCCTTGAAAAAAATTTATTCCTGATTTACATTTTTTTTTTTTTTTTTGAATGTTTCGTGAATGACGAAAATTTGGTATTTTTACCCTTTTTCTAATAACTGTGGTAGAATTATAAAAATTAAGAAAAAAAAATCAAACATGGTATATCTTAAATCTGAAAGAACAAACTTTTACTTGAGCTTAACCCTTTCTGGACAACAATTTTTTTTACCTAAGGTAACAATTTTTTCCTTCCAAATCGCAATCAAGGGAGAACATAGGAAGCACACTTACCTACTTTTTAAAGACTTACTGCTGCCGGCAGATACAAATGGTGCCAAAAACGTCACAATGTTCTATTGTGGAATTAATCACTTAGCAACTGTGAAAAAATGATTCAGGTATGTGCCGAATTCGGCACACCTGACGTTAAAGGTTTAAAAAGAAACTATTCATAAGTCCAATTAGAAAGTTTTGGGATTAAATCATGGTTTATTTTAAGCATAAAAAAGTCAATGAAGAACTAGTAGAGCCAGTAGGAGGCTATTTTTTTTATTTCTTTCATACAAAAGTACTAGAAGCAAAGAAAAACTTATACTAGTACTCTCTCATTATGAAAAAAATTGTTTTAACTTATGCAAAAATGAAAAACGTGCTTCTTCACTCCACAAAAAATACTTGTAGGATAAGTAAATAAAAATTTGAAAATGCTTGGGAAAGAATCTGTTACGTTGTGTTTTAGAACGAAACAAAATTGTCTTGTGATTCGAAAAGTTGAAAGGTTATAAGCCTTTGGAGAAATAAAATAATAACTTTTTCACACGACTCAAAAGAGGCTGAGTAGACTGGATAGTTACATCATAAAAGAAAAATTACTCGAATTTCATTGAAATGTATTTACAAAATATAATTTTGCACTACAAACAGATTTCAGTTTTTATCAATCATATTTACTAAACATATTTTTCTCAAAAAAAAAAAAAGTTTTTTTCTTTGACCCAGGCAAAACAGTCACCGTTTCAAGCCTTGTTCCAGGACTTTGAGGAATAAATATATTAGTTTCTAAGTTCGTCAGAATTTCATTAAGTTTTCACTTGAACTATTTCAACTGTTGCACTTTACCACCAAACTCTTCAACCAGTATTCGATTTATTGCTGCGCTATTGGTGATCGGTTATTTTGTAATGGATTGTACAATGTACAACCCGTCAGCATTAAAAATACTAACAAAAGTAAACTCAAGAAAATGTGTGATTAACCAAATATAGTTAGAATCATTACAGAAATTTTTTGATTGGAGCTCTTAGAATGTTTAGCAGAAATTTGAAGGTTTTGTAAATATTTTAAGGTATCTATTGATATTTTGACCATTTTTGTTATTCTTTTATGAAAATTCTTCTCTTATCATTGAGACATGAGCCCCAAGCCCTCAGAGAAAACAGGGAGGGGGGAGGAGACTAAGGGGAAAGGCAGCTAAAGGAAGCAGGGGGGTGAACATCTGTCCCTTGCTGCAATATCCTAGGGGCGCTAAATATTTTAAATAAGTTATGAAATTTGAAAATACAGTTTTCCCAACCTTACGTGACAAAAGGGAAAAAATCAGTTGTGTACAGTTAATTGTTGTAAAGTTAAATGCAGCGACTGTTCGTTTACGCACCCCTTTCTATCAACATTATTAAAGATAGACAAAATTTTCACTAAAAGAAATTCATTTCCAAGAATTTCCCGGGAGATAGCCCTTCAACGCTCCACATCAATAAAGGTCCTCCAAGATTTAGTTTAGGGACCTACATTTCAAGACATTGAAGATCTTGAAAGGCCACTCCCAACATTTTTGAAGGTCCTCTAAAATTTTATTTTTACGACTCCAAATTCTATATATGCCCGGAGAGAATGGCCGAAACCCATTTCTTCCCCTAATACACTCAACGGCATTTAATTTTAAATCATAGAACTTAGATGTACCCTTTTTTAAAGTAAATTCACAAAGTTTTATATTTTTTAGAAATTACTTTAATCACTGCGCAGATTCAATTTTATATTTTACGCTTCTGTGCATGACGTCACAACTGAAGAAATGTCATTAGCGCAGAACGCGTTTTCATCAAGTGTTAAAATACCTCATGAATTTATAAATAAAATAAACAAACACAGATAAACTTGTAACTATTAAATGAAACATAAAAGGAATTTTCAAGGAGTGAAAAAAATAGTAAAATTTTATCAAAAGACATTTTAATGAGATGAATGGCCTCTACTTCAAACTGCTGCTACCGAATATCTTATAGCAATTTTAAATACACCTAAAAACTCAAAGCTTAACGTTGTCAACAAAACGGCTAGAATGGCGAAATTTTGTAATTTAGGAAATTATTACTACAGAAGATTCTAAGAAACATACAACCCTTATAAAAGCCAAAAAATAAGACAGCATTAAGAAAACATGGTTCAATGAAATGTCTTCAAACGGATTACCTAATTTGCTTTGTTCCACTAATTTCTAGAGCGTTAAAATGTCTAGCTTGCTGGAAAAAGAACTTTTAGAAGCTTGTCCTAAAAAGCTTAAACGAACTCTATCGTTTCGATGTATACTTGTCGACACGAGCAAACGGTTTGGAACAGCACGAAAAATGAAACAGTTACACCAGTGGTAAGCGCAGTAATTAGCAGTTACGTAAACATTCAACGCATTAAAGTTCTATACACTCTTAAAACTGTGCCTCTGAAATAAGAGGCACATTTTGAATTTTTGTGCCTCTGAAAATTACGCGGCACATTTAAAATGAAAGGCACCGTTTGTGCCTCTGAAATTAAAAGGCACATACCGTGCCTTTGATTTTAGATTTCAGTGCCTTATATTTGAGGACGTTTGTGCCTCTGATTTTAGATTTCAGTGCCTTATATTTGAAAACGTCTGTGCCTCTGATTTTTGATTTCAGTGCCTTACATTTAAAAGGATTTGTGCCTCTTATAGGTTTATAATAATAATAATGGTCTATTAAGGAGAATTTCAATGTTAGTTTATAGTAACTTCTTAATTTTTTACCCCAGTGCTTGCATGTTTTAAACTTTTTTTTAGGTTTTAATTCGTCATGACACATTAATTAGATATATCAAAACAAAATGTTTCCCAAAGAATATAAAAATCTTGTGCATAATACTTTATTTCATTTTCTGATTTCATTGTTGTATAAGCTCTTATTTTCGCTAATCTTGTCAACAGAACTGAAAATTGGACAAGATAAGAAAAAAAAATGCTATTAAGCTTCAGTTTTTGCCATTGTACGACATAGCAAAAATAAGTACTTCATAACAAATTGTCAGTTTGATCCTGAAACAAAGGTAGTCTTACATGATTGAATTTATTCAATTTTAATTAAAAGGTAACTTTTTGAAAGACAATATTGAGAATAGGAACAAAACAAGGTATTTAAACTATTTTTAGTTTTAGTTGCTTTAGTATAACATTTATTAAATGTAATAAATGGAAATGCTATAAAATATAGAGTGATTTTAACCTTTTATGCAAAATAGTATCTTTTTAGGGAGAACAAACACTTGATGTTTTATAATGCTGTAGTTTCAAATTTAGTTATTACGTACAGGATAATAACCGATCATTCCATGCAATCTCGATAAAAATTGCAAGATTCCTTAAATCACATCTAAACACATTTAAACTTCTGTTACAATTCAAAAACATCATAACAGTTTTTTATAACTACGAACATGTCATACGGATCCAAAAAATGATTTAAATTGATCACTGAGTACTCGGCCTGCTAAAGAAAAAATGTTTGACGAAAAAATTTCACTAAAAGTTGTATTTTTGTGTAATAAAATCTCATTAAAAGATAACAAGTTCAGTAAATTTAAAGTCAACTGAATCTCGTGATAAAGTATTTTACCATAATAAAGGTCACATGAAAATTGACTAAGTTAAAATTTATTAAATTTAGTAAATAAATGCTGCGATACAGAAAATTAGTGAATTTAAACTTTAATGCACAGAGGCAAGGTTTCTTTTATAAATATTTAGTTTTGAATCTGCAATTTCTACGAGAATAGTCTTTTTTTACTTATTTTTGCCGAAAAAAATCCTATTATATTTTAACAAGTTCAACAAATTTATATTCAACTGAATCTTGTGAGAATTTATCAGATGCGTATTTGACGTGAGGCCGCCCTGGGCTTTTGAAACTGGCCGCCCCCCCCCTTGAGGTGTTGAATTTCAAAGTTGTTAAAAAAAAAAAAAACTTTTTATTTACTTGACATAAAATGTATTTTCAAGGTAAACCGTGCAAATCCCGGCCACACAGCTAGTTAAACATGAAATTGGTTGGTTGTTAACAATCAGCCAATTGGTAAAAATTCGTCTTTTGGGAATTTCAACTTTTACTACTACAAATCTGCTCTTACATTATTATAAATCAACAACGAGGGAAACGAGAATATTTTGTTGGATCAATGTTAAGTCTATGGAACAGAATTCGTTTTAACGAGCAAGACCCGGTTTTAACGAACAATTTTTTTCTGTCTTGCAGTCTTTTTTTCTCATCTTTCTAGTCTTATTCCTGTCTTATCTTCTTTTCTTTTTTTCCCCTGCGGTTCAATACTTTTGTATGAAAAATTCCACCAGCATTCCAGCGTTATTAAATAAAGAACAGTATTTAATTCAATTAACTGATGTAATTCTCGCTGCCGATCAGCCCTGCTGTCTAAAAAAAAAGGGTCTTTACTTTGCATAGAAAAAGTGCCGCCCCCCCCCAATCGTGCCGCCCTGGGCTATAGCCCACTAAGCCCATACGTAAATACGGCACTGGAATTTATACTTTATCATGATGAAGTACTACGAAATATTATCAAATTGAGTTAAAATTAATTTTTAACTTTAAAAAAAATGCTAAATCATAACTTATTATTTTTTAAAAAATCCTACTATATTTTAAAAAGTAGTACAATAAATTTAAAGTCAACCGAATCTTGTGAGACAATATTTATCATAATAAAGCCCATGCAACTAAAAAATAATTACTTCTTTTGTCAATGGAGCTTTTTGCCGGAACAACAAACAGTATCAAATATCTAACATATTAAACCATTATGGCAAATGAGACTAAGATTTTAATTAAAATAACGCTGATAAATCATAATAGAAATAAATTGGACGAGCTATTTTACATACCTGTCGTAGCACAAAATGTCAACATACAGCACAAAAAAGATCAGCAAAGGAGTATGTAGATTTTAAAAATACACTAACACACTCTTTTGCTGCCCATTTTGTTATCGATGTTTCCATAGGAAGACGTTTGAAACAGCAGTTTATGCCTCGGCAATCAATAATGCATAATGGATGGACAGATAAATAAAATCTTCTTCTGATAGTAAGTGTTCAGAGCAAACCATAATATGCTTATTCTGCACAAAATGCACCCGACTGACTTTTCATTTGCCGTTGCTTCAAACGATGAATCTTGCAAAGGAAAGGCATGGAACGATCAAATTTCTACACTACAACTTGATTTTCGTTCCCTATTCTTACATCCGCATCAAACAACAATGCAATACATAAAATTATTTCTCTCAAACTAATAATATTGCTTGAAAACGACGAAAGAATACATTTAATCCTGAATTTTTGCGATAACGAACTTTCCGCCATCTCCAGCATTGAAAATAAACATACGGGCCACGTGATCAGCTATAACCTCAAACCCAAAGCGTGAATAGACGATGTGCCGCTTAAAACTTGCGAAGTGGGAATTTAAAAGGCACGGCTGATTCAGTGTGCCTTTAAAAAGTTTTGCTTCCTGTCCGTGCCGTTCATCTCGTTGTGCTTTGTATGTATCAACGGCACCTAACGCTTTGTGCCTCTGATATGTAAGTAATATAAGGCACAATTCTCTTGTGCCTTACATATAAGCGGCACACTATTAAGAGTGTACTTGTGACTTCATACGAGACCATGAATGTTTAAAAAAATCGGATATTTAATTTTAAAAAAAAAACTTAAATAAAATTTTTGGGCAATAAAAGTACTTTCCTCCTCCGTGTTAATTTTTTTGCTTTTTCTATCGATTTCAGTGACTAAAAGTAGTTTTGGAACTTCAATTTCAGAAATTTTGAAAGCAAGAGCTTTTGATTGCCTTGCCTCCACATCATTAAAGACAGTCTGAAATTTAGTATTTTCGACTTAATTTCAGAAACTTTTCGGTGTAACTTTTTCCAACTTAAGACCACTCCGAAATTTATTAAAAAAAATGTCTGAATTTATTTTTTAAATATAATTTTGTAAGATTTCTATCAGATCCTGAACCGCATCCGTTCTTCTGATGTCAAGCAATAATTTGAAAATTGCAATATGCACGATTCGTGTGTTTGTTTTATGCTTGATTAAAATTAAATTAGTCCTTGAAAAACTCTAAGTAAATCAAATTTTTCTTAGTAAAAATTCGAAACAGAAAAAAATGGCTTATTTTGCTGCAATGACCCCCCCCCCCCCCCGTTAAAAAAAACTCTGGATACGGCACTGCTTCCGATTGTAGCTCTCCTCCCACATCATTTATAAACGTCTAAAATTTCATTTCGAGGACATCATTTTGAATACTTTGTGGGACAGCCTTCCCTCCCCCACCCATAAGAACTCTCTTTCACAGAGGTATAAAAACTTATCCAAAATTTAGAATTAGAATCCAATTTTAGAATTTTGATTTTGAAAAATCGCAGTGGAATCTTGATCTTCATTCCTTTCTTTCAAGTCATCAAAATAGCCAACAATTACGTTTTTAGGATTTCAATCTCAAAGAACTTTTGGGGGAAGAACCCCCCGAGCTCCCAGCTCCAGGCTCCAGCAACAATATAGTCTAAAGTTTCATATTTAGAAGCTCAATTTTGAAAACCTTCTTGGGTGAAAGTCCCTACAAACCCCATCCTAGTCTCTACCGTCGTCAAAGATAGCCTGCAAAAGTTGCATTAAGGTTTTCGATTTCAAAACATATCCGCGGGTATGCAGCCGCTATTTGTAAGAAAAAGTCTTTTTTTTTTTCATTTTTAGAACTTTAATTTCGAAACATTTTCGGAGGAAACATTCTCTATGTTATATATTCCTTATACTAACGTGGGTTAAGATTTCCCACAATCGTGTTTAGAAGTTCCATTTTGGAAAAATTCTGGGGAGGGGGAAAGGACCGCATCCTCACCAACAAAAAATAAACGGCATAACTTTCATTTTGATAAATGGGAGGGGGTGTAAAATTTTTAGTTGTCCCAGGGAGCTGAAGAGTCTGTCAACTTCTCAGTAATTTATCAAGTATAATTTGGTGGAGTTGAAAGGATGAGCACTGTGGGGGAGGGGTTATGAACTACGGAAATAGAACAAGGCAATGTTCATCTGTTCCTTCCAGCTCACAGTTTCGACACTGTAAAAATTTCATGTGACTATACTCCAGCGGTAATGCTGTCTCTAATGTTAATTAGTAATTTAACTGATAAAACTGAAGTAACGTTACGTATCGCTTTACGATCGTTACATTAGAGTAATGTTACTATGTCGTAATATTTCACTAATTTACGTGTAAGGTTACACTAGAATTTTTTTTTGAGATTACAGAGAAATCGCGTTACACAGTAACAAAAAAGAGCTTTCATCAGACTTTCGTGGAAGATCGTTCATTTTTAAGAGCAAATTGACTTCAAATTAACTATTCGAAGATTTAAATTATCAAAGCTATTAAAGTATCACGTAGTAACGTCATTTTATAAGTTCTAAATAAATTGGGTTACAGTACTTGAAACTGCTATCCATGTGCCAATGATTTCTCTATAATAAGTCATACCATAATCATCGATGTTTTGCGAAAACCGTAAAAAAATTAAAAATTAAAGAAGTAATGGTAATCTTACATTTTTTTTACAGTGGACCCTGTACGCCACTAGTTGACATAAATTTTAAAATTATCTTCACACGTGAAACATTATACACTGGCGGCAAAAAAAATCCCAACACCAAGAAAGACTTGTGTTAGATAAACGAAATTTGGTAGGCGTGTTTATACAACTGAAAGATGACATCGATTGAAATTTCGTGTTCCGCGCATAAGTATGGCGCAGCTGGCGTCACTCCGAACATGCAAATAAGGCTTGTTTTAAAAGCGTGTTGTGAAGCTCGTGTGTATTATTTTTCCGTGAAATTGGACGAATTGCGTTCATGTTAGCCAGGAATACCTTTTAAGAAGACGAAGAAGCCATTATCAACAGCACACCGAGTTTAAACGAGGTCGTACAAATTGGCTACGAGAAGGTGGATTATCATTTCGCGATATTGCAGAAAGACTTGGGTGGGAATGTTTCCACCATGCATGATTATTGGAAGCTATGGGCAAGGGATGGTACTACCTCAAGAAGATCGAGTTCCGAGCTGCCACGTGGCACGACTGAGAAGGAAGATCGCCGAATCTTGCGTACGGCTGTGGCACATCGTACTGCATCTGCGGCTGACATTCGAGCTGCAGTTGGTACCGTCGTGACCCAAGGAACGGTAAGAAACTGTTTACTTCAAGGACAGCTCCGAGCCAGGCAGCCTGTAGCCGGTATTCCATTGACTGCAAACCATTGCCTTTTCCGACGGCAGTGGTGCCACGACAGAGCTCACTGGAGGTCGGAGTGGAGATCTGTTGTAATTTTTGATGAAAACAGATTCTGAATTAGTGCCAGTGGTGGCTGTATATTGGTCAGAAGGAGGCCAGGGGACCGCCTGCATCCAAGCGGTCTACGGCCTAGACACACGGGACTCACACCTGGAGTTATGGTCTCTGGAGCAATTTCCTACGACAGCAGGGGCATTCTTGTGGTTATCCCAAACTCACTGACTGAAAATTTGCCGTCAGTCTGTTAATTTAACCAGTAGTACAGCCCTTCATGAGTAGCATTCAAGGGGGCGTTTTCCAACCGGATAACGCTCGCCCTCACATCGCTGCTGTAACGCAATGTGCTCTACAGAGTGCTGACATGTTACCATGACCTGCAAAATCACCAGGTCTGTCTCCAATTGATAACGTATGGGATATCATGGGATGTCACCTCGAGCATCATCCACAGTCAGCAATGACGGTCCTAGTATTGACACAGCAAGTGCAACAAGCATGGAACTCCATACCACAAAGTGACATTCGGCACCTGTATGACATAATGCATGCACGCTTGCAGGCTTGCCTTCAAAATTCTGGAGGTTACACCCTGTATTAAATTAACATAATTTCACATTTGCACAGCATTTTCTTGAGCTTAAATTAGCAGTGATCTTGTGCATTTAATCAATTAAACATGTTAACTAGACAATTGCATTACCCAAGTTTCATTACTCTACGGCAATTTTTTCTTGGTGTTGGGATTTTTTTTTCCGCCAGTGTATCTTTAAGTAGTCAAACGGCACCCATGTTTTTATAAAAGTTAAATAAAAATAATTTCCATGAAGAAAAGCGAGGGACAATAAACATGATTACGAGAACCTTTTATAGCCCACACGATCATTTTCGAGTAAAACTACACTGATTTAAATTAAACTTTTTGATAGAGCTACATCTTATATGCAAGTAAAGTAAATAAGGTTTTGAAGCACACAATGGATTTTCTAAATTGTTGAAATGTTTCCAGTATTTCTAATTAACCTTTTACTGTATTCCGGTTCATATTAATGTGTTTTCACAAAATTTTCACCCCGCGCAAAGGCTTGCCATTGTCTCAATAGTTGAGTTAATAACGGAAATCTGGAGCAACTTCCAATGAGAATCTTGTTTCTTCACCGAATTTTTTGTTGCTTTGATGAAAATACGGTAAAAATAAACGTAGTATTTTTTTTTTCAGAACACGTGCTCGACAGTATTTCATGCAATCCGTAACGCTAGCAGCAGCGTGTTTTCTTCACACTCATTATACACCCATCCAGTAAAACATCATTTATTGTAAAACTGCTTACAATTGGCCAGTTTTTGCAAAGCACTGTAAATTGTAACACGCTAATTTACAGGATGTTAAGCCACAAATTGTTTTTTTTTTTAATAAATATTGCAATTGTTTTTTTTTAATTATTTCCAGTGATTTATTAGATAAATTTAAGAGCAATATTCCAGTTCCTATTATATTCTCACACTACAAAAAATGAAATTTTGTTTTTACAGTATAATGCATCTCATTTTATAGTAATAAAATGCAAAATTTCTAATTTTACAGTGATAAACTGTTTAATTTACAGTGATAAACAGCTAATTTTACAGTTTATTATTACTGGTCATTTTACAGTTTTAATGCTTCCAGTATTATACTGTAAAAACAACAGATTATTTTTCGCGGTGCATAAATGTGTCTACGAGATACAGAGGCGCGCTGCTGCTCCGAGAAAGATGCTAACGATAGAAAAGTAGCTATACCCAATCAAGTGCTTATTTCCCATTTCTTTCATAACAAGCTAGAGCTGAACGAAGGAAAAAGAAAAATGTTCTTAAACTCGTTCTTGGCATTATTTCAAATTACTCGTCCAATTCTCAATACACAATGCTAACTGAAATCCGTCTTCTTTGCACACGTTATGCTGCTGTAGTGAAACCCAATTTACAGCAAAACTGCACATCTCAACCGGTAGTCCAGCGGGTCGGCACGTTCCAGTCAGCAGAAAAATGAGATCGGCCCACAGTGGAGTATTTGCATGAAAATCCTGGCCAAAAGTCGAAAATGACAACTTTACGAATTAGCTTTGACCTTGAACGTTAAAAAGGGTAGATAAACCTGGCATCATGTGACAGTATTCATTTTACACTGAAATTAACCAGTTAAGCTTACCAGCAGTCGAAACTTAGTACTTTAGGTTTTCGGTTATCTTTGATTGCGTTTGCAAAACTTCACTAAGTGACTCCGTTGCTTTATTTTCGCATTAGAAGTAACTATAGTGGAATAATTTACAATGGAGGGTGTTCCGCAAGGTTTGTACTCTGTTCTTCATCATTTTTTATTTATTTTACACTTCTAATTTTTGTGTGAATGTGTTGCTTAAACCTCACAAAAAGTACATCTGTTTTTTTGCAATTATTTATGTAAGTGAAGGTTTTTAAACGTGTTGTACTCATTTGTACCACCTGCAAATCGTACCTACGATAGTTCAGAATGTCTATTTTGAGAATCTGAAACTAACTCTTGCTCGATTTTGCTCGAAAAAATATTAATTCCATAAATAGAGCAGGTGGTCGTTTTCATTTATTTTTCTTTCTTCGGCTGTTTCAGGTCCGCTGGCTTTCGTCATACCAATATCCTGAAAACAACTGCAGGAAATTATGATTGAATCTACAAAAAGGTCCTTCTGTGCGAAAATCAAAGAGTTAGTTACATAATTAGCTGAAATTACTAATTGCCCTTACGAAAAACTCAGAATTAAAAAAAATCATTAACAGTTTCAAAATTAGTTACTCTCGTAAATGGAAGGCCCGCTGTAGAATTAAAAGCCGTTTCTTAGAAAAGAATCAGGAATGGTTAACTGGGGAGGTTCTTTTACCCGCAGCACCAGTTCCGTCTGTTTTACCAGAAGGGAGACCAGGTAAGGAATTCGGACAATCGAGTAATAGATCCAAGCGCCGGAAAACAATGGGACAGAAAAAATGTTGATGTTGATTAGTTAACTGATGCAGCGCAATTGAATCATCGTGCCATAGTCAATACAGATACTGCTAAAGTTATCCAAGACATAACTAAGTCTCCAACCAGAGCAACTAAGTTTCTTAAAGCAGTCGCTGCTGGTAATAAATGTGACACTACGAAAAAACACTCGCCAGAGAAGGCTTTAGCAATATTTGTTGAAGCCAATTTTACAAGAAATCAGTACGAAATCACACAGCAGGCTAACAAAGATGTTTATCCGTGCTACACATATGTTCAGAAAGCAAAACAAGAGTGTATTAAGGAATATCCCTGAAAATGTATTGATAAAAAGTTAGTTTGAAAAATAGAGTAGTTGATTAAACCAGGTCGACCAACACTGTTTTTTTTTTGGGGGAGGGGGGGCAAATACTAATTACATTTCTTCAAAAAAAAATGCATCAAATCAAATACGTTTATTTTGTTCACTTTCCTCCCAAAACTCACTCCCGTCAGCGATGGCATGCAGCCAACAGCTATACGTAGCGAGTTAATAGGTGAAACTTTTTATTTCACCTCTTTATAAAAAAAATCATTATAAATCAATGAAATAAGATAACTTCACCGTTTTTGCTTTAAATGAAGGTGAAATGTTTAGATTATATCCTTGAAACGTTTCAGAACCATAACACGATTAGATTCTCGGATGCATGAATTTTAGTTTACATTGATTGAATAATTGAAAAAAGTTGAAAAAGTGACCTTTCTTCGAAAAATTCTATAAATTCGGTAAATTACGTTAGAACTTCAAACAATTTAGGCTTTTAAAGAGATTGATTTGCTCTAAATGATGATGCTTTATTTTTTTCCTGCGTTTACTAGGAGCCGTTTTACGATCGTAAACTCCTAGAAATCTGAAACTTGGATTAAACATTGAATAACTTTTTTTCTAAATTAAATTTTAAAAATCGAGCTTCAAGTTACAACATCTGACCTTTCTGGCAACTTGTGTACCAAGTTTCATAGCTGTAAGTATGATAGCTTGGCTGTACAACGCAGAAACACACAGGAGGATATTCCCTTCAGAAGAGCGAAAATTCCGAAATAGTTTTGGCCAGGATTTTCAGTCAAATACCCCACTGTGCGGCCCTAGGAGATTTTTACTCGTCCACGATGAAAATTTTTCTTATTAATATTTAAAGAAAGAAATTAAAAGAACCCTGAACTATAACATAATAATATCTTACACGGCATTTGTAACGTCCCCGACTTGAAAGTTTCTTTTTTCTTCAAAAAAAAAAAAGAAAAGAAAAGAATAGATAATAAATAAAGTAAAGAAGGGGGGTGGGACATAACTGGACCGTAAAAAATTGCTTGTTTTTAGTGGCCCGTAAATGCATTTAATTTCTCTTAAAGAAAGAAACAGAAAGAGAAAAAAGAAGAAAGAAAAGAGAAAATAAAGAAAATAATTAAAAAAAATAGCATCACTGGTTCACGAAATGTATTTGAAAAGCCCTACCGGTTCTCATTTTAAGAAGGGTTGAGAAACGCTGATTTAAATTACTACTAATTGTGAAAACGGAAATGGTCATTTTGTTGTAATCCCTCACTCTCTCACACTCACCCCCCACATATTGCATATAAGTGAAAGAATGATGAAGCTTAGACAGGGGGATGAATTTAGGCTTTTACGTTATGGGATTAAAATTAAATTATTGCTGTTATAAAATAAATACGAATCAGCATGCCTTTTTTATGTTTTATAAACAAATAAAAGTCTTGAAGTTTATTATCATCACTGCATTAAGAGCATTATGCTACATAAAAAATTGAAAATAATGCAAAAATAAGTATGATTGATCATAACCTATATTGTTCCGATTAAAAATGAGTTCAGATTAACTCATGAAAAAATAAAACGTGCGTTTATAACAAAGTTGACGGGAAAAAAATCCTGACTCTTCTTTGATCTATTTGGAGGGAATCAACAATTCATTCATTTATGCTTCATTTATTAATTTATTTACATTATTTTTTTTTATTAATTCACTGATGTATTTAAAAGTATCACATCTCAATTAAATACTATTTGTATAAGAGTCGTTTTTTCATTTTTTAAAATCATTCAGTGGTTCCCGGTCCGCTTGATTTAGCATTGGCGTACGTAATTTTTAACCTCTTCAAATAATTTGCTTACTTTCTTAAAGTAATGAAGGTCAATTTGATTCAATTTGCCATTTAACTATTTTTCTTTTCGTTTCTTTTCTTTTTCTTTTTTTATTGGCTTTGGAAAGTAATGTTAATTTGAATAAATTTAACTGAATGAACATTGCAAATGATTTCAATTAAAAAATAAAATTTCACAGAACCTCAATTAAGTGGACAAAAGCAGAACTACCTTCTTCGGAAAACCGAAGAATTACGGATAAAAGAATTACTCAAAATTCGCTGTCAGAAGGCAGCAGAAATTTTTTGACCATACAGTTGAATCTCGTCAATTCGAACACGCATAAAACGAATTACTGTTAAAACAAACTATTTTTCCTTTCCCCACGCTATGGTTTGTTTGCAATGTTACATTTTTCAAACAAGACGGACAACGGTTAAGCCAACTGATTTTAAAGTTTCACCCCCCCCCCTCCCCCCGGAGTTCGTTTCAACGTGGTTCGATTGTATTACTGCAATTATTATTATTTTTTTTAAAGCTTATTAAATGACTCACAATTCAGAAAATGCAATGTAAATTTAATGACACTTAGCACACACAGTAAACTTTTATTTTTAATGTACATTTGTAGTACCGTAAAATGGGGTGTATAGGAACAGCGGGGTCAATCGGAACAAAACTTCCCGACCGTACAAAGAAATTCTTCATAAATATACTGTTGGGTATTTTTCGCCATTAATTTTTTTTATAGAAAGGTAAGATCATAGGAAGTAGGAAAAAATTACTTTTGTCACTCTGGCAACGCTGCAGGCTTCTAAGGAGGGCTACACGTGGAATGCTAGAAAATATCACATTTTCATACCCTGCAAAACTTCATATGCAAGAACAAATCTTCTTATATTTATAAACTAAGAGTGGTATGTTTCAATTATACATGTATCTGAACAACAGAATACCACATTAGAATTTACATTTTTTATAAATTTTGTCATAAAACTGAAAAATCCTGAAAAATGACATCGGAAAAAAATTTGCGGGGTGAATCGGAACACTTTGTTCTGTTGTTCCAATTCAAACTTATTAGAAGGAAAGTTTTTAAAAAATCAAGATTCTAACCCCAATTCTTCTAATCAAGACACGGACAAGGATTTATTACTGTTTATCCCTTCTAGTGAGCAACTAGATCTTAGAATCACAAAAAGTTGCAGATTTCAAAAGATTTTTTCTCCAGGAGACTTTTTTTTACTTAAAATACGAGGGGGAAAGTCACATAGACTTTATGTAGTAAAAGTCCAGCACACAGACAGAGATGAATAAGCGAAAAAATATTTCAGGACAATCCCCGAAACCCAGAAAGTTCAAGAAACTAAAGAAAAGGCAGAGTTCATCCCAGGAGATGTTATGAAAAAACTTAAGACAAGTCCCGATTGTTAGTTTTAAGGACAAGTACACATTTGTGGACGACATGAGGGACTTCCATTCATGTTAAATCTTTGTATTTCAATTCAAAAGCATTTCTAAAATTACTTTTCATTTTTCATAAGTTCAAAATTGTTTTGAATTTTGACAAATTATAAACGTTTACTGGTATTGAAATTATTCATTTATTTGACAGTAATTATCTGTTCTTATTCTTCCTCATCAATATTACTCATGTTTGTAAGACCTATTATAGGTTAAATTGAAAATATATAAAAATTTTAACATGTGTTCCGATTGACCCCTATCAGCGGGGTGATTCGGAACACCCATAATTTCCTATATATTTTAATAATAATTGTTCAAAATGTTTTGTCTTTGCTTGGAATATCAAAAGTAAAGTAAGACCGAAGTTTTTACCCAAAAAATCAAATTAAAAAAAAATCTTTTAACTGCTTTTTTTACAATCAAAGCTGAAAAGTGTTCCGATTGACCCCATTTTACGGTAATACAGTGAATCCCCCCCCCCCCCGACTTTGAGAAATAAATATGGTTTTTGTTGTTTTCCGCTGAAATTCTATTGTGTATTCAATTTAGGTATGTCAAAAATCAATGATCACGTGCAAAAGGGAGATTAAAAAAGTGTGTCAACTTTCAATAAAAGTTGATGAAGCTCGGAACTTTTTCCTCTAGATTTTCAAAGATAAATTAATCGTGAAAATGTGTTTTCTAATTCCAACATAAGCACAGCCGGACAAGAAAGGATTTTTACCCTAGGCTGTTTATTAAATAGCACGAGACACTGGATATTGATAAAAACAAAATTTCATCTTCTTCTTGACTCCAAACATTACAGAAGCAGTTCCAGAGAAAGGCCATGTGGACCATGACTCCCTCTGAGAGCCGAGATGTTTACAAGTGTCCAGAAGGAACCTTATGGACCTACTACCCGAAGAGAAGAGCCACTCTCAGGGGATTTTAGGGCGAGGGGACACAGTAAACATTTTCCGAACATGCACTTTATAAGGGCGGGGCGGGGGGGGGGGGGCATTTTTGGTTAAGGCTCTTCGAAAGGTGTAATACTTTCACCCTTTGATCGTCACGTATTGTACGGATACTATATAATTAGGATAAAAAATAACTTATTAAACATTAATGTTTTGTGAATAAGTATCTAAACAAAATACCATTAACAGGTATTTTGTGAATTTGTGAATCTGATTTTTCACTTGCTGCACTTTCAATGTGGACATTAATTTCACTGAATCTTGTAACAAATAAACAAATAAAGCAGTTTTTAGCAACATCAGCAGTAGCATTCGAGAATATGTTTTATCAGCTTTCTTAAACGCTCCACTGTTCAATATTTAAAGTAATATTACCATATCTAATAAGAATTTAAACCTGTAATTAAGATTAGCGCATCACAAAAACATAAGTTTAATTCAAAACATCGAACAACGCGCTTTTTGCACTTTCCAGGTAAAATTATCTTTTCAACTGCTTTTTTTCACGAACATGTAGCGACATTTCTGAATTAAATTTGTTACTTTTAAAGATATTAGGGTTGCCCACATTGATAGAACTTTTCTTATTGGGTGCAAGTACCGTAATTTAAAAAAGAAAAGAAAAGACCTAAGATATCACTACAAAACACCAATACAGTCCAAAAAGATTATTAGTTGATATTGAGATTTTAAGCGTTTATGTTCCAAGCAAACATATAAACATATTAGTTCGAATATTGAAACATTTCATAATTCAAACAGTCAAATGATTTTGAAGAAGAAAAATTCAGTGAGAGTTTCGCACAGCATTTTAATTTCAAATAAATTAAACAGGATTGGAAAGAATAGCTAAGGTGAGGAGAGAGGGGTGCAGCTCTTATTTCATCAAATGTAGCATCAAATTGCGTTTTTTTTTTTTTTTTTGAACTTTAATTACAAAAATATTTGAGGGAGAAATACCTTAGTTCCTTCCCTTAACGCCGTCAAAAGAGACAGTTACGTTTTTAAGGCTTTCCAAAAAAAAAAAAAATCCGGTGAGCCGGGCCAAATCTGAATCACATCTTTTCTCCTAATGTCATCAAACGTAATATGCAATAAACATAAATTTCCAGGCAGTGCAAAATTTGCAGGGCAGAGCCAATGATTTAAGCTCAGCTGAAAGTTTAAAACCAATTACTTGCATAGACATTTTGTGTGATAGCGTATGAGAAAAAAATTATAATTTTGGTCATAAAAACTTAAACTCTTTTAATACCCCTATTTTTTATAAATATTAAATCCATTTCATAACCTCTTTCTTTTAAACAATATGTATTTTATTGCATACTTCATATTTTGAGCTCTCGACCTCTCAAATGAAATGTTGATATTCCCCTGGGTAAAAGTGTCCTTATAAGGTTTTTAAAAACACGTCAACAATTTACTATAGCGACATCTTTATTATTTATTCATTTAAAAAAATGTTCATATAAAACTAAAAATGAAACAAAGCAAACATAATATATAACATGCCTTTATAACTGATGCTGAACAAAATCAACTTAGTGATAGGAAATGGCTAAATAAATTGCTAAATAAATTTATACTGTTTCATTGATCTTGATCAAGTATTCAGTGAAAAATATGAAAAAAATATTGAAAAGACATTTAAAACTTAACATATGCACTCTAAATTGCAAGCAAAGCTAGTGTTTAAATGTAAATAACTGGAAAAATATTTTTGAATGACCACCAACAAATTGCTGAAAGTCTTGGTTCGCGAAAGAAAAAAAAACATTGATTTTCAAATTTCAACACTGATTTTAGAAAAGTAAAGTATCCAATATGCTGAACAGCAAATTTAAAAGTCCGTGTGGGTATTTTTAATTATGGAGTAGGAGAGCACTTTTAACAAATCAGGTTTTTTTTTTTATGCATTCGACATTATTAGTGGCTTTGCTTTAACAGTTGGCTTTTTTTTTTCTTGAAACACGAAGGAATTATTCTCAAATAATGAGTAGAAATAATTATCATATAGTATAATTACAGTAAAAGACACTTAATCACGAATCAAGTTTCGTTGGTTCAAAAGAATCAAGTGTTCTCAGAAATACTTTTTTAACGAATTTCAAAATTCAAAATTGTATCGAAGGAAGCCACAAATGGTACTCCTCAATCTGTAACATCTTTTCGAATCTTCCACCATATCATAAACACAACGTATGTATTGCTTCTTTAAAAAAGCTATCGGCATTTAAAATCTACAATTCAAAAAATTGGAAAAAAACAATATATCTTCTGAAAACGGACAATATCACATAACCTCCGCATAGGGCTGTGTATACTGGGGGTGTAACCCTACCGTGAGAAAGCTCAGAAATAATTCCAGAATTAAAATTACGCATTCTAGCAGTGTGGAGTTTCGATAGAGAGAGAGAGAAAGAGTCTCATAGAGGATCAAATCTATCCACTCTTCCTGATTTTTATGTTAAATATTATGGCAAAGTTTATATTAGACAAACAAAATCAAAATTAAAACTTTGTCCTGAATTTTGAATGTATTTTTTCTGACATTACCTGTAAGTATTAATTACTGTAAGATTTTGAGTAAAAATAGACATCGTTTTTAAAAAGTACGAATTTATGCATTAAAAAGAGTTACTGATGATGGGGCTTACATGTTATAATCCCGAAACAGCTGTTCGCTGCGTTTTAAACTCTTTTTAATGCATATATTTGTACTTTTTAAAAGCGTTGTCTATTTTTACTCATTTCATAGTACAAAGTTTTCTGCTGTTGTTTTACAACTGTAAGATTTTGTTAAATTTTAAGCCAGAAATGCCCGTCACCACCTATAAAGAGCAAGGGGGATGCCACCCCCCCCCTTCCCCAGTACCACTAAGAAATCTCCTCCCAGTAACGACGCTATAGTCCAACAAAATGAGAAAATAACCATGAACCCCCTCCACCCTCTACCCCCAATTTCAATGCCACACTTTGTGTCATGACCCCCCCCCCCCCCCATTAATACCATTGTTGAAGCTGCTCTTAACGAACTACTTTTTTATTAACTTACAGGTTTCATTTGCTCGATGCAAGCTTTTTTACGCTTCTTTTTATAATAGTTAATAATAAACTATTTTTAAAAGAAGTAGCTTTATTATTAAATAGCGTCATTTTCCGTAATAGCATGGATTTATTTCTTATTGAAAGAGTAAGCGAACCGTTGATATTAATTCTTTAATTATTTTAGCCCCATTACGGAAACAACCCCTTTTGTATTGAAGAAATGCCGAAAGATGGCGCTCGCTGTCTGTTTCGATTTCGTGAATCGAAACTGAAAAGTTTCTT
This sequence comes from Uloborus plumipes, assembly GCA_038373865.1. Lineage (NCBI taxonomy): Eukaryota > Metazoa > Arthropoda > Arachnida > Araneae > Uloboridae > Uloborus > Uloborus plumipes. The sequence goes on from JAXGGA010000634.1 coordinate 145,622, forward strand.
AACTTATTGAAATAAATATCATAAAAACAATTAAAATTGCTTAAAGCACAAAAAAATCTTAAATTCTCCGGAATTTGCCATTTCAACGTTATTTATACCAATTCAACTTGTAGCATAACGATAAGCCATTTATTTCTTAGTGAAAATTTACTCCATTTTTGGCGGGTACTAAAAGGGGTATTTGCGTATCGAAATCATTATTAGACATTTCATATTTATTTCTATAAATAAATAAAAAGGAATATTTTTTAAAACCAAACATTTTTTGTTTGTGGAAACAGTTGTTTTGGGAAATTATATTTTTTACTTTCTGATGTTGAGCTTAAGTATTATAATACACTGAAGTGACAAAAGTCATGGGATACCTCTTAATATCGTGTCGGCCCTCCTTTTGCCCGGCGAAGTGCAACAACTCGACGTGGCATGGACTCAACAAGTCGTTGGAAGTCTTCTGCAGGAATATTGAGCCATGCTGTCTCGATAGACGTCCATAATTGTGAAAGCGTTGATGGGGCAGGATTTTGGGCACGAACAGACCTCTCGATGGTGTCCCATAAATGCTCAATGGGATTCATGTCGGGCGATCTAGGTGGCCAAATCATTCGTTGGAATTGTCCAGAATTTTCTTCAAACCAATTGCGAACAGTTGTGGCCCGGTGACATGGCGCATTGTCATCCATAAAAATCCCATCGTTGTTTGGGTACATGAAGTCCATGAATGGCTGCAAGTGATCTCCAAGTAGCTGCACATAAGCATTTCCAGTCAATGTTCGGTCCAGTCGCACTAGAGGACCAAGTCCATGCCATGAAAAAACAGCCCACACCATTACGGAGCCACCACCAGCTTGAACAGTGCCTTGCTGACAGTTTGGGTCCATGGCTTCGTGGGGTCTGCGCCACACTCGAACCCTACCATCGGCTCTTACCAGCTGAAATCGTGACTCATCGGACCAGGCCACGGTTTTCCATTCATCTAGGGACCAACCGATATGCTCACGTGCCCACGAGAGTCGCTGCAAGCGATGTCGTTCTGTCAGTAAAGGCACTCGAGTCGGTCTTCTGCTGGAATAGCCCAAGAAATCCAAATTTCTCCTCACAGTTCTAGCAGACACGTCCATTGTACGTCCCACATTGATTTCTACGGTGATTTGACGCAGTGTTGCTTGTCTGTTAGAATTTACGACTCTTTGCAGACGTCGCCGGTCTCGATCTTTAAGTGCAGGCGGTCGACCACTGCGCTGTCCATGGTGGGATGTTATGCCTGAAATTTCATACTCTCGGCACACTCTTGACACAGTGGATCTGGGAATGTTGAATTCTCTAACGATTTCCGAAATGGCATGACCCATGCGTCTAGCTCCAACTAACATTCCGCGTTCAAAGTCTGTTAATTCACGTCGTGCGGTCATCATCACGTTAAAACCTCTTCACATGAATAACTTGAACAGAAATGAAAGCTCTGTAAAAGCACTGCGCATTTATACCTGTTCTATGCGATGCTACTGCCATCTGAAAATTTGCATATTGCTATCCCATGACTTTTGTCACTTCAGTGTATTTTATTATTATTTTTTTTTTTTAAAAATCATGAGGTATTTTTTTATATCTTGAATTAAATCGATACCATTAATTGCAAGATTTATCATTGCTTGGTAATTATTAATTTTTTAAATCTATTGAAGGAGAAGATACAAAACCCGCCTTTCTAAATTATTATTATTATTTTGTTAGTTCATGATTGCTTAATAAGAGCTGTTTAGTTTCACATAATGTCACTTTCTGAAAATATATTTTTTTTTTCCAAATTTAAATGCTTGTATTTTTTATTTTCATATTTCCTGATTTGTTCTTAGCTTTGAAAATGTTCTTACAGTGCGGCACAAAAGTTTAAGCAAAAACTAAATGTTTTCATAAAATAAAACTTACACGCCAGAATGCTTTGAAATCTTTAGTGTATCAAAACAACCCTATTACGTGTTCATATGTCAAATATGGAAAAAAATCATTAAAAAGAAATTGATAACTTAGTTAAAAATCTAAACTTGTTATGTCGCAAGAAATAAAGTATTTTACATGACACAATTAAAAAAAATCTTAACTTCTTTAGTAGCATGTGGTGTTCTCATTGTATCTGACTGGAAAGAATGTGTGATTTTTAATTGATAGCACGAGATTATGGGAGGTTTGTGGGCAAATCTTCCTCAGGTTTTCGTAATCACTATTTGAGCTCTGAGCTCAAATTAGTGATAGCTCAAGTCTGAGTTTTGACCGAATTGCTGATTCCTATTCTTGTTCCTAGATAAGAGGTTCCCAAATTTTTCAGGCCAAGGAATTCTTAGGAATCGCATTTACTCCAAAGGACCCATTCTTAGTAATGACTAAACAACAAAGTGTTAACGATCTGGAAGTCAAATACTAATCATTCGCTATCACAAAAACTTTCTTCGATATAGAAGAAACTTTGGGAGAATACTTGAAGTAGGGTTTCGCGGAGCACACTTTTGGAACCGCTGTCCTAGATGTTCTTTTTCGGAGTGATAGCTGATCTGGGTGCGCGCCAGTATATCACGCTGATATTCTGAACTGTAAGCCATTCTTTCGCATAATGGGAAGTGTGTGTGGATGCGTTGTCTTGCTGCAAGATTCTATTGGAAGCACCTAAGAGTTCACGAAACGACAACAAATGTTCACTCAGAGTTTCTTGACAATGCGTTGAAATTTGTGCATCATTCAGGAAGCAAAGAGAGGGGCTCCCATTCAATTCAAAAGAACAACATACCATAAGCTAGCTACCATCTTGTTAGCAGTAGCATATGCCCTTCAGATCTTTCCCCTAGTCAGGCTAATAGACGGATAACCCCTCTGGGCTGTCCAAATTCTATATATTTTCATCAGAGAAAGTAGCAATATTTTTTTAGTCACGACCATACATGCGCTGTTTCCGTTATTATTTTTTTTTATTCGGGATACTGTTTACAAAAAGGCTCAAGCGCGCATTTTTGTTTTTTGATGAAATTCTGGTTAGGTTGCTTGTCTAATTATGCTGTCGCTTGCAATTTTTGATTCAAATTCCATATTTAAACACCGTAATCGTCGTCAATCCAAGTTATACACCTTCAGTCTTACTTTAAACATGAGGCTTCAATTTACCCGTAAACTCAAATGCTGACAGAAAAAAAGGGGTCTTCAGTTTAAATCTTGTTCTTTTAAAAAGTTTTTCCTACATTAACCTTTGATAGGAGAGAGCAACGTTGTTATGCATAACAATGTGGAATAAACTACATGCAGAGGTATTTTGATTTCTAAGCCTCAAGGAGGCTTTTTTTTCAGGGCACATTTCGAAAGAGGTCCTTAGTATTATTTGTATAAGTAATAATTTGTATGATTTTGTGTCGCAATGTGGTTTGCTTATATTTGGTTTAAACTCAAAAGTGAATGTCTATTTCTCCACTTATGACTTTTTTATTGACCAGTTATGATAAATGATTTATTAACAGATCTTTCACCTAGCTAAAAAAATCTGCAGAAAATGTGCGAAAACGTTTTTTTTCTGAAGTTTTTTTAAAGATTTCTGCAGATTTTTAAAAGCTTTTCAGCAGATTTTTTTGCTGGACGAACGACTTATTAACCTATGAGTTTACAGTTGTAGTTCAGACGTAGAAGCCAATATTGCATGGTACGTTTTATAGAGTTATGATAGTACAGGAAAGTTATTTTTATCGGAACATATAGCCGTGCCATTTTAAAATTTGTATGGATTAAAATTGGTGTTTTAAAACAAATTTAAAAAAAATAAGTCTCATGGGAAGTTTTCCAGATTTTTTAATTTCAGCTCTTTTTTGGACAAGTTCAAATTTCTAAAGTTATTATCAGGTTTCATATACGTTTAAAGATCAAAACATGCAAAACAGAATGGCCATCAATTAAATTCTTCGTACGTCAAGACGTTTTTGGTCGGTAGTTTCCGAAAAACATCAGCTTCTAGCAGTATTTGTGTTGTTTATAACATTTTGTCGTTTATGACTCAAAAGTGAAAAAAAAAATGCTGATTTGTCCTCTTGGAAGGTACAACGTGAAGATAAAATTTCTCGGAAAATGGTTTTAAAATATATACATTTTTATATATTTTTACTTCCTTTTACGTAGTAAAGGAAGTATTGTGATCGCGAAAAAAAAATCACTCAAATTTGAGTCTAAATTTTGATTTTGCTCACCCCCGAATGAAAATTCCTTAGTTTTTTTGACCTGTCAGCACGTGCATATGTACCTACCAACATATAAGCAGCCGAAAAAAATTTTTCAACCACCCCCGAGTTAATTACGACGAGTTTTCGTGTGACGTCTGTATGTACGTGTGTGCGTATGTGGGTCGCATAACTCAAAAACTATATGCCGTAGAAGCTTCTAGCTTGGTATGTAGGCTCTGAGGATGGTCTAGTTGTGCACCTCCCCTTGTGGTTGCATTTGAATGTTCCCAAGGGGGTGTTTTACCCCTTTTTTGGGGAAAATCAGTGTTAATTTCAATGCAGAGGGAAAGATATGCATTGGCGCGACCACTTTCCGTTATGTCGCCAAGCTTTTGGTCACCAAGTGTTTGACGCCAACTTGGCGACATATCGCCAAGTTGGCGACAAATTTGGCGAATTTTTTTGTTTTTTTTTTTTTTTTTTTTGAATTTGGGTTCAATTTGGCGCAATTGGCGATATTTTGCGAAAAATTCACTGAATGATGTTAAAATCGGCGATATTTAGTAAATGAATCATTGTAAAACATTTGTTTTGCATTGTTTCGAAGCAAACTAGGGGTGTAAATGTTCGAATTGATATCTTGCTCACTCATAGCATAAATTTAACACTAAGGCATCTACAAAGAAATTTACACGTAAAAGGAAGTAGTGTGGGACCCATACCAGATTTTTTAGAGAATGTTTCTTTAAGAAAAGTGTTCGTAAATATTCATTAAGGATGTGGATTTTTAACACATGAATATTTTAAACGAAAATTTTGAAACTCTTTGCTTTATATAGTTTGTAGACTGCTTTAGATAGTTTTATAACTCGGGCAATATGAATGTCAAAAAAAAAAAAAAAGAAGAAGAAGAAGAAACGTTTCATTTATAGTTAAGGAATGATCTCCCTGATTATCGCAATTAATCTTGAAAATAATGACATTTTTAGTTTTTTTATTCAATTTAAAAGGTATGAAAACGAGATGATCTTTTAAAAACTTCTTTCAATGAAAGTGAACAATAGTTTTTTTTAACACAGTTTTATGCCTAAATGTTTAATACATTAATCAACCTTGCATTTTAGTTGCTCCGATTGCTTCGACCATTTTTTCAAAATTTTAAAACTCGTTCACATATTTCTTCCGGCTTTGTATATATTATAGATCTATAGGTTGTATCTTTTATTTTAAAAAGCATTTTTGTGATCATTTGCCGTTATTTTATTTAGATGAAAAATAAATAAAGAGTTTTAAAATAAATCATCATTTGTCACCGTACAGACTATTAGGGCTCTTGCGCCAAAAAAGAAGAAAAAAAATAAAAGAGCCTACCAACCGATTGTCTAAGTAATTAACTAACGTGTCGCTAACAGTTCTGTGTTATAGCTATTTTTCGCTACGGCTTTTTAAATGGCACTTCATGAACACAAATGGGAATATTTCCAAGAAAAAATTTCTGGCATGGCCTAATGCAATACTTCTCATTATAAACTTTAATATAAGAGCCATTCCCAGTGAAGGGAAAATCAGCAAGTCTCGTGGGTTTCTCCCGCAGTAGATTCCTCGACCACAAAGCAAATCAGTTGCTAGAGCACGTTGTCGTTTTTCTTCCGTAACAACCGGAAAACTAAATTCTCTCGACAGCCGAGCGTCCTAGAGAGACATATCAGAGAATCCCACGCCACTAACACGGAAGTTAACTTTCCTTGGAATCCCAAATTGGTAACTGCCGACTCCAGGTCACTTCCCATTCGAGTCCCCAAGCGGAAGTCCAGAATGCTAAAGATAACCGAAAGTGTAGTAATAATGAAGAAAAAACAGCCACGCGAGGAACGTAAAAAAATCCCATCCCGAGTTGGAAACGAAACTCCAATAAAGCCGAAAACGAAAACTAAATAAAGCAAGCAAGGGGGAAAAAAAGTGAAGAGGCTGGGGGCATTATCATCTTCGGCGCTCCAAAGATGCCTCGTCTAAACGGTTTCTTCACTCTAAGGCAACCTCCATCTAGCTAGCAGCTCGATCAAGGGAGTTGTTTGGAAAAGCGAGGGCGGAGGGGGGGGGGGATCTTCCAACTGTCCATTACGGATGAAGACTGTTCAGCACCCCACTTGGGGTGCAGGGAGAAGGAGAATAAAGCTCTTCGATAGTGTTCTAAATGAAGATTGATGAAGTAAGCTCGCAGTGTGTGTGCGGGTTCGAAACAAGAGGATCCTGTCGGGGAAGGAGGCTGTGTCGAAATGATTCAACAGCCCGTTAAGCCCGCTCACAGGTAGATGGTCCAGATTAAAAGGCTACCTCCCACCTCCATGCAGATCAGCGTCACGGAACATTAGGCCACCCTCCACCCCCTCCCTCTCGCAGAGTCGGGAAGAGCAAAGGTTGGGATTATTTATCATTTACGTTAAACTCACGGAAAACTCAATCAGAATTTGAAATCTATTTTTTGACTTCTTCCCCCTCTCGTTAGAGCTAACGATAATATACTAGATGCAATTTCCTTTTAAGTGTGGCAAGCACTATTTTCTCTATGGATGCTTTCTTCAACATCGACTTTTTAGTTTCGTGTCTCGAACTTCAATTCAAGTCTCTCATAATCGGGAAAGTCGATATGAATGAGAGTGTTAAGCGATCGTATAAGTCTAAGTTGTCTTTTTTTCCTATGGATCCATATGTGTGTATCTATCTATCCATATATTGTACATCTACACACACACACACACACACACACACACACACACACACACACACACACATATATATATATATATATATATATATATATATATATATATATATATATATATATATATACATATATCAGTGGCGTAGTTAGCAAGGGTGTCACCTGGGGTGGTAATTCGTGGTGACTCCCCCCCCCCCACCCCGGCCCATCACAAAAAAATCCAACAACCGCAAAAAAATAAATAAATAAATAAAATAAAATAAACGAAAGAGAAAAAAAATAAGTTTTCGCAAAAATGAAATCAATACAGCCTTAAGCAAATTATTATTATTTATGTCATAACGTGAGCAGTTAAATCATATGACATGAGTCAAATCATCTTAGCATCAAGGGGTGAGATAATAGAATGAATTTCGTACAATATCACTTTAATTGCACTCTTGAATCATTGGTGACTGTTAGTGTACGAACTTTTGGATTCCACTACGTATGTCATGTACATTTTTTTCCAAACAAAATTTAGGTACATATAAACCGAAATAACTATGTGTTACAAAAACGTCATTTATGAAATAAATTTAAAATATTAATTTTTCAGCTCCCTTCCCCCTCCGCTTTTTATTTATTTATTTATTTTTTTTTTCGTTAAAGTTTTTATGAAAATTCAGTAATTACAAAATGCTGTAATTTTTGAAATGTCCTGCGAGCAACGAACGAAAGAATAAATTTAAGTGACAAACCAAAAGGTTTGAAATTAACGTAATTTAAGTATACATTTTGTGAAAGATAGCAAACAGGTGTTTCAAGCTCACAAGAGACCATTTTCTCAATGCAAAAAAAGTGAGTTTCGTTATGAAAAAACATTTAACTGAAGATTTTCGGACTGATGAATCAGAAAACACAATAGCTGATTAAACTGGGGGGGGGGGGATTTTTCTATAAGTAAAATTCCATTTTGTGTGAAAGAATGATAAAATCTAGATTTACAATTTTTCTTTCATTATTTTCATTTCCTTCTTTTTTTTTTCAATTTTTTCCATTGGTTAAAATCAAAGGGGGTAGTAACTGACAAATCAGAAAAATAAAATTTAGGAAAGAGCCCTACTTTATAACTGAAAAAATCAATAGAAGTACATAACAAAGGAAAATAAAGTGCTCGACAATGTATTTCATAGTTGAAAGAATATTTCTACTTCGTAGTTTGTATTAAATAAATGGATCTATACCATACTTCATGACAAATGATCAAAGAAATAAACAAAGAGTGTCGCTGTTTTATTGCAAACATTTGTGTGCCACTTAAGTTTTCTCACTGAATGGGCGATTATGCTCCTATCAGCCAAGAGTTAGTTTGCTGAGTTTTTTGGTTTTGATTCCAGTAAAGAAAGTATGTCTCCTTTCGGCTATTTTTCAAAATAATTTATGGGTTAGAAAGAGAAATAATAATAAAGTATAAAAAAAAGCTTTTCAAGTTTAAAGACTATTTCTATCAGCTTGATTCGCACTAAAAAGGATAAAATGAAATAAATATATGATTTCTTGATGACAAAGTCAAAAATTTCAGTTGGTCTAATTATATCTTTATATGTTGATTAATTCTAAAGCAGCAAATAAAAGTTAAATTTAAAACTTGAGAGAAGAAACAGGCGGTATACAGCTTAGTATGAATAGCGTGAAATGTACCGCCTATTTCGTCTTTCAAATTTTTAATTTAAATTTTATTTGCTGCTTTAGAATTAATCAACATATAAAGATATAATTAGACCAACTGAAATTTTTGACTGTTGTCAGCAAGAAATCATATATTTATTTTATTTCATACTTTTTAGTGCGAATGAAGCTGATAGAAGTAGTCTTTAAACTTAAAAAGCTTTTTTTATATTTTATTTCAAAGCTTTTTCGCTTTAAAATTTTCTAATTCCAATTATGTTTAATATATTATTATAATATTTTACACTAATATATATTTTTTTCCTCTGAAAAAAATGGAGTAGGAGAATATGGGACAAAGTGAAATAGTTAAGATAGCTGACCTAAAATGAACACATTGGAAATTTGTTCTGAAAATTACTGTACATAAAGAATGAATAATGTATTTTGTGAGACAGCTTGAATTGAAGTATTATTTTTCCTTTCCAGTTATTTTATACCTTCAAAAAAGGGTGGAAATTTTCCACCTTAAAAAACCACGGGGCAAAGTGAAAAATCCAATATTTTTGCAATGAAAAATTTTCTAATTAATGATTAACAGTAATTTTCATCAAATGGATGCATAAATAACCGAATAAATGACTTATAAATGAAAATGAATGAATAAATAAATAAACAAATAAATACACTCATTAATATGTAAGAAAAATAAATGAGTGAATAAAATAGAGAACAAAAATAAGAAAATTATAGAACGAATGAATGAATTAGCGAATAAAAAGCAAACGAATGTAAATTAATTAATAAATAAAGAAATACATACGGGGGTAGTTTAAAAAATAAATGCATTAGTAAACGAAATGAACTATTTCACTTTGCCCACTTGAAAAATTACATTGAACATTTAAAATCAAAATTTGCAACACATATAAACTAAATAAGTACTGCACTGAACAACAGTAGATCTCAATTAATACTTAAGATAAAGTATGCACAACGATTAATCGGCCCCTTTGCCAATCATTTCTAGTCGGCAAAATTTTGCCGATTAATCGGCCGGAAAAAATATTTTTTGAATAATATTTTTCAAAGCATACCTTCAATAAGAAACTATGATGATTAAATTTACTAACAGCAAATAAATTTCTACAAACATTAGTATAATATATAATATAGAAGTATACAGAGTGAAAGCAAAACAAATAGTTTGAAAAGTGCGTAAAACTGAATCAAATATTTAAAAAAAAAAACCCTTACAGCTAGTATTAACATGACACAATTATGAATAATGAAATTACATTACTTTTAAATTGCAATTTTAAAAACGTGAATATTTTGTTTTATTTATAATCAGCCAAAGTTTGCCGAATAAACAGATAAAATATTTTTTACATAAAATTACTTTAAATATGCATTGAACAAGAATTTACCAAAAAAAAAAAAAAAAAACATATATACAACAAATTAATAACTTTCTGTCCTTGAACTTCTGTCCTTATTACTTAATTGTAATAAGGCTGTCCAACTTTCCAATTTAAGCGACCCGAGATATGCTCGATCTGTGAAGAATCACGGGACCAAGAACGCCAAAGATGGTTATAAAGGGGCGGAGGAAAATTTGAGACACACTTGCTGTGTGTGAACGTTCGTTGTCCTGTTGAAAAATGGCTCTTGGGAGGCCTACCGTGAGTACCAACACATGTGATTGACGCATATTACGAACGTTTCATTGGGCTCTCAAGTTGTTGACCAATGCTCGCGTTATCCGTGTATCGGACGTGATGACAGCCCATAACATTACCAAAGCTATGGACGCAGTGAGTCCATGAAAACAAAGGTTGAATTAGGGCTTTCACACTGTCGGCTCCTTTTAGTAGTGTCTTGTTCAGCAACAATGAATTGCAATCAAATGAAGCCACATTATCTTCAGCGACGAATAGAAGATTTCATTTGGACAATGATTGCACTTACGTTGGTAGAGTGCCTTTGGTGATCCTCAATAGTTTTATAGATTAAAAATTTTTATTCCTATACTTATTTTATCTTATGTGATAATTTGAACATTATATTTGCAAACTGAGTTTAATATATCAGCTTACTATTACTGAGCTGTTATGAAGAGTAGTAGATGCTTCCAAAAATGCAAGTACTTAGGCTCTGCCTGAGTTAATAACTCACACTGATAAAATGCAAAAATTTTTTTTTTATAGAAGTAGCAGAATTGTGCTGTATGTTTTGCTTATATGACGAATTTCTCTCGATAATGAAGCATTTCGTGCCGATCGTTGCTTCTAATTTCAAGCCAGGTTGAAGCTTCTGCTGAAGTAAGCCTGGGGACAAGCAGTTAGACCTTTCGTTCCAATAATCGAGACACAGCTGTACATCTCTTCGATTCCAATGGCTAACAAATCAAGAAAGAAATCCAGCAGATTGCTTTGATATTTATTTGATTCTTTTCTTATGTTTCGGGAATTTCTCTTCTTTTCCCCCTACCTTTCTTTTTTCCGTCCTAAACTGAGTCAGAAAAGCGAAATAGCATTTCTTAGGAAAACATCGATGTCGAAGACGGTTCGCTTCTGCGTACTTGGTTCAGAATAAAATAGCAGACTCGGTAAAACACCATAGAAGATGCGATTTTCATTTTGTGAAAAGAATTTATTCTTCCGTTTTCTCCAACTTGCATAACTGACTTATTTGCGTAAGTCTACGATTTTAATGCTCGTAAATATGTGATTGATTAGAATAAAGTATAATTTTGCTTTTTATTGATTCATTTCTCTTTTTAAGAATTTGCAACTGCTGTATTTTTAGCATCCATGCAAGGAACTACAATGACATTAATTTATAGCAACAAAACCGTATACATTGGAGCTCATTCATAACGAATGTAAACAGACTAAGATGTTTACTCGTTGTTTCAGTTCTCAGAGCTCTCATAAAAACAGGTTGTGTCAAATATCATAATATTACATATTCATTTACTTAGTTTATTTTCTTTTTTTTTTTTTTTTTTTTAACTATCAAAACATAAAGAAGTTTGTAAATTTGAACCGTCTTTCTTTTACCTTAAACTCTTTTATTTAGTTGCTTTCGCTTGAATTTCAGCAGTAATATCTACAAGTAATATCTTCCATTATAGACCGTTGCAGAGTGCAAACAATGTAACATTTGATTTTAAATGATGATAATATTATAAACAAACTGTACTTAGTTTAACCTATAATTGTTTTTATTATTTATTTTCTATTGTATGACAGTAATTACTTTCTGCCAGTTTCTACCTGTGGTTAAATGTGCGAAGGAGTAAAAAATATGGAGGGGGGCCCGAAATCATCATTTGTGGCTGGCCAAAAATTTCTGTGCACGTCCCAGACTAGTAGCATTTGTAAGTGCTGCTGTATAACGTGATTTGCAAAGAATTTTGAATAAAAGCCTACTTGGGACCTGAAGTTTAAATGCGTTTCATTTAAATAATTCACTTATATACCTTTGCTTTTCACTGCCTCATTTAATGAATTCTTTTGAAATTGTTCTGTTAGTATATGAGTAAAACATTAAGATATGTTTTTACTTTATTCAACTATTAATCGAAATGTCTGCTAATGTCTTCTTTATGTTTCAATGACGTTAGTATAGACTTTCTGAGTAAAAAACTTCTCTCATTGAACTCTTAAACTGGTCCTTGTTATCTGGTATATACTGAAGCAAATAAAGAAAATAGCCATGATACTTATCATAATATGAAAGGTATCGTATGCATGGCCATTCCACATTGGGTGAAAAAAATTCTCGGTTTCACAATTATTCTAATATGCGAAACTGAAATGTTACTTTTTAAATGTGGCAGTCAGAGTAGCTTATTAATTAAGCATTGACTTCTTATGTCTAAAGACAAGGGTTCAAACTCGGCTCCAGTCCTCGGGATTTCAAGATGCTGAAAATCTTCAATGTTCATGTCGTTCAACTACGCAGCGTAACAGATCCATTGAGTATACGTTTGGCTTTGAACAGAATTGACAAGTTTAAACTTCTACAACAGTTTTGAATCAAAGATAACCCAGGAGCCTCCATCTGGTGGGGAAACTGGGCGTCGAAATGTAGAAGTGATGACTTAAAGTCGATAGAGATGCCACTTAAAATAGTTTAGGTTAGCTTTTGCAGAATGCACTATGTCTGCAAATGGTGAGAAGCCAATACGACCACACAATTATTTATATAAAAAATACAACAAAATAAAAAACTAATTTGAGTTTTAACATCAAGAATTCAAATTATGTTGTTCGCAAAGACGAATGGCGATATGTGTGTATGTGTTAGCGTGTGGCGGGGGGGGGGGGTTAGACGTGCGTGTGTGTTGGCGGTCGTGTGCATGGGGGCCAGCACCCGTAGGAGTAGGGGCTGGTGGACGTTCCAAGAAGTGAAGCACCGATACGCACCCTGTAGCAGACTTCCATTCTAATCTGAAGAAGAGATATACAACACAATAACTGAGGCCTAAAATGAAAATAAGTGGAATTCGCCATTGCTCAAAAATTTTTTCATATATGTTTATAAAAATAATGTTATTTTTTCCTTCGAATAGCTAATTTATCGCTTAAGCCATTTAATAGAAAGCTGCAGTGGAAGATCGTTGTTTTTGAATTTCTGGTACAAAACATATGCTCTCAAACGAAGAAAAATGCAACTAATCTAATAACGCAATCTAATCTAAGAACACAACGAAATTCAGTGAGCCTGAGTATCACAAAATAAATTAATATTAATTAAAAATGTTCACAGTTAATTAGAAAGACTAATTCTATCAATAAGCATCACATTAAAACACATAACTTTTTATACTTTGCTTACATTAAGACCAAAATAATGTAGCTACAATATTATTCAATAGATATCGCTTCCGCAGTACTTCACTAAACCGTCAGTTTCTGCATCTTTTGGAATTAGGAATTTCTGTTTTTTATGCTCTTGGAAACTTTTTGCTCGTATTAGATTATGAATATTTTTTTTTCTTTTCCATAGTCAACCTCTAGGGAAATTGCTTCACTTACGTTTAATTAAATAAGTGTAATTAACTGTGTGTTTACTGTATGGCAGCTATTTTTCCTTCGTTCGTTTTGTTTTTTATTCTTTCTTTCATTTCTTTCTTTTTTTCTCGTTTTAGACAGACCGGTTTTAATTTTCGGGGTAGCTGAAACATACCGCTCTCATTATTATTATCTCTTCGAGCTAGGGGGAAAAAAGCGCAAAACTTCTACGAAACATCCCTAATGAACAAACCTCGGTCAGGAGATAAAAAAAAAAACTGTCAGCAACTTGAAAGCCAACAACCATAAGAAAAAAACACCCACTAAAATAGCTTAATATTTGAAGAGTTTTTGCAGCCATTCTGACAGGAAATCAAAAGAAAATTATTTAAAGTAAATACGTGTTGAAATATTAATAAACAAAAACACAATTATGTTATTTAAATAAAGTAAAAGGGGAGCGTCCCCTTTTGTTTCTTAAATCGGTTTTAAGAGCTCCTCTTCGGAGATTTGTAATTCATCTCTTACAAGACGTGGAATTTAAATAAATGATGTTATGACATTATTTTCAATTAGCGCCGCTGACACATTAATATCAATAATACCCTTAATTAGTGCCTACAGCTTTCGTCCGAGCGCTGCAGACCAACGGCACAGGATAAAAAAAGGAGACTCGGCTGGGAAAAAAAACTGACAAAGTGACGGTTTTGAGAAGTGGCAGTTTGTTGTTCTAATGAATGGATCCATGTTCTTTGATTGTTCTCGCTGCGGCGTGAATGTTCGATAACTCGCTTGGGATTGATTATGGATTTTGTACCTATGCAAATAGGGGCTCAGCGAAATGAACCCTGTGGGCATTTATTTTCTTTGGATGTTAGCAGAACAAACGTTGATAGGAAGGGCAAAAAATGGTACAGGTAAAAAAAACCCTCTCATTTAAGGCTTTGAAAATTGCTTTTTGCAAAAATGACATCTGTGTTTGTTTATGTCTCGCTTGTTGAAACATTTTTTATTTTCATAAATTACGGTAAGAAGTGACTTTTCTAGTAAATGACAAGGTAAATTACTAAAAAATAAAAAATGAATATAAGTAAAAAAGGGGGAAACTTCTGTCGAAAATTCTACGAGAGGGTGATTTGTAAGACTGTCAAGAAAGTTCTCGTTCCGAATTTCGACACAAATTTCTGCACCAATGTGACTGCAGTTTAATGTTGACTTATAACTCTTTTTTTCTGTGGAGGTATCTTTCGGAATGCATTTGAAAATTCGGGAAAACTTAGCGTAGGATGTGTTCTGCGGGTGTGAACAAAATTCACTTCTATTGCTCAGAACAAAAACACGTGTGGGGCCTCCGTGGCTCTGAGGTAGAAGCTTCTTTTCGAAAGCCAAAGGTCGTGCGTTCAATTCCCAACTTTACTAAGGGTGCTATGTCTTCTCTTTGAGTTGTAAATCACTCTTGTGCTGTCATTTATGTTAACGAAGAAGTCTAACCTATCAAGGCAATAGAAACAAATACCTTGATAGTACCGTAAAATGGGGTGAATCGGAACACTTTTCAGCTTTAATTGTAAAAAAAAGCAGTTAAAAATTTTTTTTTAATTTGATTATTTGGGTAAAAACTTCGGTCTTGCTTTACTTTTGATATTCCAAGCGAAGACAAAGCAGTTTGAACAATTATTATTAAAATATATGGGAAATTATAGGTGTTCCGAATCACCTCGCTGATAGGGGTCAATCGGAACACATGTTAAAATTTTTATTTTTTTCAATTTAACCTGTAATAGGTCTCACAAACATGAGTAATATTGATGGGGGAGAATAAGAACAGATAATTACTGTCAAATAAATGCATAATTTCAATACCAGTAAACGTGTATAATTTGTCAAAATTCAAAATAATTTTGAACTTATGAAAAATGAAAAGAAATGCTTTTGAATTGAAATACAAAGATTTAACATGAATTGAAGTCACTCATGTCGTCCACAAATATGTACTTGTCCTTAAAGCTAGCAATTGTGACTTAACTTGAGTTTTTTCATAACATCTCCTGGGATGAACTCTGCCTTTTCTTTAGTTGCTTGAAATCTCTGGGTTTCGGGGATTGTCCTGAAAGATTTTTCCACTTATTCATCACTGTCTGTGTGCTCGATCTTTACTACATAAAGTCTATGTGACTTTCCCCCTCGTATTTTAAGTAAAAAGAAATCTCCTGGAGAAAAAAAATCTTTTGAAATCTGCAACTGTTTGTCATTCTAAGATCTAGTTGCTCACGAGAAGGGATGAACAGTAATAAATCCTTGTCCTTGTCTTTATTAGAAGAATTGGGGTTAGAATCTTGATTTTTCAAACAGTTTCCTTCAAATAAGTTTGAAGGAAACTGTTAACAGCAGAACTAATAACAGCAGAACTAAGTGTTCCGATTCACCCCGCAAATTTTTTTTCTATGCCATTTTTCAGAATTCTTCATTTTTATGACACAATTTATAAAAAATGTAAATTCTAATGCGGTATTCTGTTGTTCAGATACATGTATAATTGAAACATACCACTCTTAGTTTTTAAATATAAGAAGGTTTGTTCTTGCATATGAAGTTTTGCAGTCTATGGAAATGCGATGTTTTCTAGCATTCCACGTGCAGCCCTCCTTAGAAGCCAATAGCGTTGCCAGATTGACAAAAGTAATTTTTTCCTACTTCCTATGATCTTACCTTACTAAAAAAAATTCATGGCGAAAAATACCCAATAGTTTATTTATGAAGAATTTCTTTGTACGGTCGGGAAGTTTTGTTCCGATTGACCCCGCTGTTCCTATACACCCCATTTTACGGTAATTATTAATTAATTATGACGCGACAACAAACTCACCAGAACATGTGGATAAATCGCTCTTCCAAAAGAATAATGACGAAACTGCTATAAGTGAAATTTTGCAGGAGACCAAAAAGACAAAAAAAACTTTTATTTGAAATACTACGTTTTAAAATAAATAATTGATTGAAAGTAATGACAGAAGTGTATGCAAAGCACATATTTTTTACTTTTATAGAAACAGACTTAAAATTAAACATTATCAATTGTTAACTCTCATTTTCAATGCTTAATCAATTACGTCATTGTTCCTTCAAGCTACGCTCCGGCGGCTCAAAGTCAATTTACAATTTCACTGTTGTTCCTCCGTATGCTTTAAGGCTTTGCGATGCCATTAAACATTAAAACTAAATTACTCACAAATTTAGTTACGTCATTGTTCTTCCTGAACAGCGACATAATGATTCAGTACCTTTACAAAAGAGGCTTGCAATAGCATCTTTACCAAAACACGTTCACGAAATATAGTTTTCGTGTCCAATCTTCTTCGACACTGTAAGAAGGACATAATGGTACGTTTGTGATGTTTGCTAAACCTCCAATACTCTTTCATTCAACTATTAGCTTTAAAAAAGCGTTAACTGAAACTGAACTGTTAACTGAATTCAACTCTGGAACCAGTGGCGGATCTACAAGAAGGTAATAAGGCGATAGCTCCCCCTCCTCCCCGTAAAATTTTTGAAATTACAAAAATTTTGCGGTGATAGGAGAACTAACTTCTCTCTGACATCACAAAAATCGTCCAAAACTGCGCTTTTGAAACTTAAATTTAAAAATTTTTCTAGGAGAAAGCGTTTGCCTTCTTTTTTAGGTATCAAAGACGGTCTAAGATTTTACGTTTTTGGAGCTTTGATTTCGGAACATTGCAGGAAGAGATTCTTTGAGTTCCAAAAGTCCCTTTATGCATAAGATGGTCTATTATTACCTTCTTTTCATGACTTCAATGTCAAAACATCTCTGGAAAAAGGACCCTAAATCTCCGATCATCAACGACTCTCTAAAATGGGGCTTTTGAAACTTCAATTTCGAAAAGTTTTTTGTGATATTCCTGAACTCGAAAAAATTCCAGAGAATAGCTTCCAAGCCTAGTTGACCACTAATATCAAATAGGATCGTCTAAAGTTGTGGTTTTAGACCAGCGTTTTTGAAATAGAACCTGAGAACACCCCTGCTCATGATTGAATAGGAAACGGTTTAACCTGCTAACGAATAAGTTACTATTTGTCCCCCAATTTAATTTGCAAAGCTTTTGAAATAATCCTTCTCCTTTCTAATGTCATTATTTTTAATACGAAAACTGGTAAAAAGAAATGCCCTCTGGATATAGCAACCCTTCTTTTACAAGGAAAAAAGTCCATTGAGGGAATGAATGAGTGCTAAAAATAGCTGCCGAGTCTTTAAGCGAATTTAAAGTTAAAGAAATAGAGTTTAAGAAATATTCGTCCTTTTTTATCATTCTTTATACTCGAAACACTTTCAGCTGTAACTTAAACTCTGTTAGTCACATATAAAAAAAAAAAAGGACATGCTTCATTTTTTTAAATGTTTGTTTTATTTTCACTAAGATTATTTTTCTGTATAATTCATTAGTCATTCAGCCCTCTCCCTGAATCCACCACTATCTAGAAATGGCAAAATACAGAGTTTGACTACAGACTTGTGACCTCGATGCATTTTCATGTACACTGATACCCCCTCCCCCTCGAAAAACAAAAAAATCGAAAAACAACTTAAATTATTCTTAAATGAAATTCTATTGGGAGGAAAACTAACAGGATTTAATTTTATATGATAAAAGGATATAGCATGGACAATATCTTTCTTTTTTTTCTACAATCGTATTGAACTCATTCAGTGGAACGACTTGGTTTACTTGAAAAAGTTACTTATTTTTTAAAAAAATCATTAAAATATTAAGTAATAAATCATCAAAAGTTATTTTTACAAAAATATTCATAATTAAAGCACACGGATAAAAAGAATGAAATTCCATTCGCTAACTTGCTGGCATAAAAAAGATGGTGCTTAACGAATGATGAACGAGTGATGTGCCAAATGCTTCATTATAAAATAGAAAACAAAAGCAAAACAAACATGTGTTTACCTTTGTAATATAGCTTAAAGATCAACATAAGTTGAAATAATCTAAAAAACAAACGAACTGAAACAAATGTACTTCCCGTGCAATTTTCTAAACCGTTCACCATTAAAATGAACAAACCAAGTGTGGCAAGAGCACTAATAGTGCATCAATACAATTTTCCAAAGTTCGAACCGTTTACTGTTCAAAAGATCGACCTCTCAGTTTTAGGAAATCGTATTGCAAAGTTCATTTCAAAGAGTCGGTTTTTTAGACCCATTCATTCACGAACGACACATCTCTCAAACGAATGTATGTTTTTTTTTTCCTTCTCACAATGGAAGGGCTTGGAGAGGAAGGGGTTAAGTGAAAAAAAAAAAAAAACAGAAATTGAGTTCAAAGTTTTATTGTTGCTGTAGTTGCAGTTTTTTTTATTTTCTGGTTTTGTCGCGAGTGTGCGTATGAAATAGGTCTAATGACTTCTACTTTTTGATGTACCAAGTTTCATTTTCTTACTTGTATCCATTGCCTACCATTACCCAGAGTATACCTTAAAAAAATGTAACATAATTCCATCATCCTCCAAACCCTTCAATTTAACGCAGCTCGTTTTATGAACAATTGCAGTTCTTTGGGTTTTCAAATGCGTGAAACCATCGGTGTGACTTCAGGCAAAATTAGTTTTAATTTTTATATTTTTTAATAAACTAAAATGTGGAAAAACTTAATGAAGCAAAGTCAATATTACTATATGAAGTTTTCTATGTTCTTGAAATGCAAAATGATGGCTACATCTGGATTTTTATACAAGTACGGGAGTTTGTTTGCGTCACATCCATTTGATCCCCACTTTGATTAACGAAGAATTAGTACACCATCAATATTTGTTGAAGATATTGAATGTATTTTCATTCAATACTTCGGATTTTACCCCTTACGTAAAAATGCGGATAATTGAATTTTCATTTTGCTACAAAATTACCAGATAGCGTTTCAGCATTTCCAAATATGGGTGAGTCCAAAATATTTCACTAAGATCTTATTTTTCAAACGTGACATCTGAAATTTAGCTGTAACGTCTTGTGTATTTTCCCTAACACTAATAAAATGCACTGTTTATTTATGAAGCAAAAACATTCGTGCGAAGTTGGCGTTTAAACACATTGCCAGAGAATTTTATAAAATTCTGAAATCTCGAGTTTTATTACACCTGTTTTAGAGCAAAATATTTCATAGGAGAGTGATGGCACTGGAGCTAGTAAATTGAGGCAATATAAAATTTATCCGCTTCCAAGGAGATTTTCAATTTTGGCGCATCCTAAGAAACAATGTCGGTTTGAAATGCTGCGTAAACGGTATAAGGGGATAACGATCGCCACCAATTTGAAGGCGCTTTTGACAGGTGCGTGTAAAGCAAGACACACTTAACCAACCTCCTTTTCTTGTCGGTTGAGTATCACAGTAAATGCGTTTACTTGCCTCTAAACGAATGCATAAATTTGGGCCTTCTTTTTATCTCACGACGAAAAAGAGAAAGAAAAAGTGTCCCGCTCTTGGCAGGGTTCTTGTAATTATTTACCTTTTATTATTTGTTTGTTTGTTGCGAAAAAAAATGCTGGCAAATCCTCGTGTAGCCGGCAAGAAAAATGAGGCAGTTAAAGCAATTAAATGCTGGCTCTTTTGTGGCATTCCCGGCAGACCTTATCTGCCGTCATGGTTGGATGTAAATTTCCTCCAGATACCGAGGCTGGCTGGGGGCTGCACCGTTTATCACTAAGAACTGGTGAATAATTAAGGCCCCTTCTGAAAACGAACTTTGTCGTTTATCGGAGGCCGCTTGTTACTCACTGGGGGATCTCACCTGGCTTGATGAGACGAGCCTCTAAGCCAGTTATTTGTTGGCTGGAAGATTTTAATTAATCTCGCTTGTCTTCGGAGCCTCCTCCAGGGTTAGCTTTAAATGACAAATAAAGATTCCGCACTTCTTGCGCTCCAAACAAAACTCCGCATTTCCATTTCCGTCTCGATACTTGGATATTTAATGATTTGCAATTACAACTCCGGCAGCCTTATCGCTGGGCCCGTCTCACAAAGGACTCAACCCACCATTTAACACTTGAGCCAATTGTCCTGACGCACTCTCTTAAATATTTAATGCGTGATTATTTTTAGCAGCTCTCTTCCATATGCATGACATTCCTAACAAGAATGAAAGCTTTTACCTTTTTGAAAGGACTGCTCCTCCAAACCATTCAGCATATCCGCGTAATTTCATATTTATGAGACGAAGGATGCCCGACCAAATTAACTCGCTTCGTCTTAACTATATAAATAAAAATACCCACCGAATTAGAAATGCTTTCTTAACAATTTATAATTTTCGACTCAGAGCTACCTGCAGGAACTCTTAAATATGCGGTTCGTTAGCTCTTAAGCCTTGAACCTCATACCAGAAAGAAACGCCTTACAATGGGATCAAACCGCGATTTAACAAGAAGCTTTTACGAGGAAAAATAGCCAGGTTTCTTCTTCTTAACGGAAGGAAGAGTTCATGTAAAAAGTTTTTGTTGATATAAGACATTAACAAAATACCACAAAAAGGACTTTTTTTTGCTTGCGGAATTTATCAGTTATGTTTTCCTACACGTATAACTTTCGACTGAGAACTGCTTTTTGGGATTTTTAAAATCTTAAATAAGCATCTCGTTAACTCTTAAGACGTGAACCTCACACCAGAAAAAATCGCTCAACATTGGCATTAAACCGCGATTTAACAAAAAGTTTTCACTAGTAAAGATTACAAAAATTGCAATGTTTGGAGTTTTTTATGGAAAATGTTGTTGGTTAAGAATGCACAAACCGGTGTGGGAATTTTTAGGCAAAAGACTGTCTATTACCTTTTAAAATTACTACTTTTAATAAAATATGTGAGCGTCATGAGCGGGACAAAATGGCGGTGATTTCCTCGAATGGCCCTAACTCGTTTAGTCCTACATCTTGGTGATTGTATTGGAGCAACGAAAAAAAATATTTACGCATCTTGTTGTATAACTGGAATTTTGCGTCCTACGCGTATGTCTCATCCCACATAAGGTTCATATTTAAATATTACAAATCTTGTAACTTGAGCAAGGGTAACATAGGACAAACAAATAACTTAACTATAACAATAACTATAACAAATCAATTTTTATTGAACTTACAAGTATAATTGCATGACATTCCTTCTATATTATCAACAGCAAAGCTTATAACCTTTTGCCAAAGCTCAGGAAGCCGGTGTAGACCACCGGTTCAAGGTGTTAATGATTGATGTCCACGACGGAGCTCTGATGAGTGAGATCAACCTCTAAGTATAATTCCTAGGCAGTCCACGAGCAGTCGAAGAAAAGGAGGCCACTCAGGATATCAATCTTATCTTGAAGAGTAGAAGGAAGACCTGTGCGTTGCAAGTCTCACGCAAACCTGAAAGAAATGTTTTGACCCATCTTGTAATCGTATTATATGGTAATGCATTTTCATCCCAGGTTTCCAGTAGTCCTGTATACTATTATGTTCCATATTTTGTCACGGGTAAAGTTGATTTCAAGTGAAGACCGCTGATTACCTTTTAAAGACATACTTTAGAGCGATGAAAACGAAACTTTTAACTTTAAGAGCAAATCATACTCTATTTGAGCATGCCAGGTCTTCTGCGTCTTTCTAGGAAAGTTGCCAGTAAACCAGTAGCACTCGTAAATGAAACACAATAATTTTTTTTAAGTTTGATACTTTGATACTTCTAAATTGTATTAAGTTCCGGAAGTCCAAAGTTCTCTCTTCAAGTTATGGAACTCGTTTCGTTCTTTATCTTCGAAATTAAGTTGAGGTGATAAAATTTATTTACACATGACATTGCAAAGCTGTTATTATGAGTCCTACGCATATGTCTCGTTTCACATCAAGTATCAAATTTCAAGATTAGATAAAACAAAGTGGGCATTAAAATGAAAGTTTGAAGCGTTGACTCCTCTAAATTGTATCATCCTTCTAGAAGTTTAAAGTTCCCTTTAACTAATTGGACTCGTTTCGTTATCGCATCCTAGATTGTATTTGGGGTGAAAAAAAATCTTTACGCATGCCATTGCAGAACTGGAACTATGCATCCTAGGCCCTAAGCATATGTCTCATTTCATATCTCAGGAATTGTCATTTAAATATTACGTAAAGCAAGGGAGCTTTCTTTTTTTTTTCTTTTTTTTTTTTTTTTGCAGTAGAAACACGTTGAAACCTCTAAACTGTATTTCCTTCCGGGAGTTCAAAGTTCTATTTAAGTCATGGGCCTCGTTTTGCTGTGCATCCCCGAGATTGTATTGAGGCGACAAAAATTATTTACGCATGCCGTTGCATGAGTGGAGTGGCATATGTTTCATTTCACTAAGAGAATAAAATATGATGAGAAGGTTCCTTTCTTTGTAGAAGGGATCTGCGTTTGCGGGGGCATCTGGCTGGAAGTTTGGTTTCGAAGGCCATGCGCCCTGAATAATTGAAAGCGAATCCCTGGATTGGCGCGCAGCAAGTCCCGGCACGTTCTCTCCGGCCCTCATGCTCGAAAATAGGGAGATAAGTAAATCCAGTTTGGCTCCGCTTCGCTTTACCAAGGAAGACGAGCGTCGAATGCGATAAGGGCTTTTTTTCTCTTCAGCCCATAAAAGGGCTTTTTACGTCTTCTGCCTTTTCTGCCCGGCCCATTCCAACTTGCCGACTGTCCTCCATCGCTGCTGCCATTACGGAACAAAGTGCGAGATTCCAAACGATGGAGGTCATTTAGGAGATGATCGGCTCTTATTATTGCCTTCAACTTAAAATCGATCCTATTCCGGTGTTAAAAAAATCTCTTACCACTTGCGGGGGGAGGACTCCTGATATTTTAGATCTCCAAACATCTCACGTATTCCTTCGATACTTATGTCCAGTGTCATGGCCACCGTTATAGTGCGTTCAAAAGATATTCGACTGCTGGTGTCAGATAAATTTTCAGAACGTTAAATTATTTTCCGCCCTATGACGTTACGACTTGTCCCCATACGAGCACGTTTTCTCAATAAAAGGGCAGACTTGGTCCAGGATTAAAGAGTTGTTTGCTAGTGATGTTGCCCTTTCGAGAACATTTCACGTCACGTTTCTGTTCATAGAACGATTATGTAACACTCCTTGATAAATTAAACTGATTTTTGAAGGACTACAGTAAAAACCACTAAGGACTTTAAAATTACTTTATTTTTATTTCACAAATAGTGACAATGTTAAATATATACCTTGTACAAACAATTCGGACAGTTAATAGTTTATACACTTGAAAAGAAATAAAGTTGAAGCACTTTTCAAGGAGTTTTAGACTTATTTAATTATTTCCAAGGACCCTAGAAGAATGCAATTTAAGGCAGTATTTTCTGCTTCAAGCTCTGACATTTTTATACTTAATAGCATAATAGTTTTATAGAATTGTTCCAACTTTGTAAGAAACACCTGTTATAAGTTAAAAAATAAATATTAAATATTTCTCAAAACAACATTTTTTTTTAATCACAAGAATGCAGAAAACAAAAAAGAATAGAGGTAATGTAGCTATATTTTCTCGTGGTAAACAGATTATCAGAACGTTGTGACAACCGTTTTAAAATACACTGCTCAAAACAATTAAAGGATGTTATAAGTTTCATATAAAATAAAGGTCCAAGAGTAAATTTTTTACAGAAAATGGAAGAAAGGAGTTACAAATGCACTTTTTTTTTTTTCACTTTTCAAACTCTGGAGTATGCTAATTTTGAGTTTGACGTCAGAAACGACGCTCTAGCGGTAGCGAATGAAATTCGGATTTCAACTTACTGGGAGGTTAATCAAAAAACAATGTTTTACCTGCAGTAAGCAATGTGTTTCGATGAGTGCGATGCCTCAATTACATGTAAGTCATTTACTTAATATGAAGCTTGGACAGTTATTGGTTGGTTAGTGAAGGGTCAAACAAAGGACGAAGTAGCAGAATCCACTAGAATGCCACATTGTGTGATTTTCCGGACATGGAATTCATTTTAAAAGAGAGAATATGCTATTTAAGGACAAGGTCAATGTCGTAGACGTGAAATAGGGCCCAATAAAAATCGTTAATTAACGTAAACGACTCAGAAATGCCGAAATGTGGGTGCCACTTATCTTTAACAGCACTTTCATTCGGCTACTGAAGCCCACATTTCGACTCAAACTCTCCAAAGTCGGCTTCATGCTCTAGGCGAGTATACATTGTCTCATTGTCAGTGGTATGTGTTATGTTAATAACGAAGCACTGTCGCACACCCAGGGAGTGAGAAATAGAGAGAGTGAACTAGTGAATAAATGCATGGCACAATAATCTTATCCCTGAGGTGCCCCGTTTTCTGTTCATACTGATAATAGGCGTATTTTCATCTGGAGGGCACATAGGAATAAAAATATTACTGTGATCATACGTGGAAAGGTCAGATTTGGTGGTTCTGGAAGGGAGATCTTTGCTACTAGTTCATTGACTCTGTTTCCCACTCAGTGAGGGAGAGGGAATGATAGTGCTTTGTTGCTAACATAAAACATACCATTGACAATCACTATAGACACATATCTTTGAGTCAAAATTGGTCCCAGTAGCGGAATGAAAGTGCTGTTAAAGAAAAGTGACATCCATATTTTGGCATCTCTGAGTCGTTAACGTTATATCGACCTTTAGTGGGTATTTTTTCACCTCTACGACCTTACCCTTGTCATTAACCTGCATTTTCGGTCTCTTAAAAAAGATCTAATTCCTAAAAATCACACAATGTGAAATTCTAGTGACTTCTTCTACTACGACTTTTGTTTGACCCCCCCCCCTAACTAACCACGACTATCCAAGAATCTGATTCGGTTCAATAACTTCGTTGAGGCATCGCACTTATGGAAACACTGTTATACATACATAACTTACATAAAAAAACTCGTATTTCCAGCCTTTTGTGAAAACAGCAGCAACAACAAAAATACACACCCCCACACTTGCATACACAACGTCCACACTACATAATCTAAAAATGATATTTGTAATACTGTTATTTTGCGGAGTTGTCAAACACAAAAGATAGAGTCGATTCATGAAGTTTTAAAAGCTAGGGCAAGGTGTGGTAACATGGTTCGAAAAAGATTAACT
The DNA here is from genome assembly GCA_038373865.1 of Uloborus plumipes. Taxonomy (NCBI): domain Eukaryota; kingdom Metazoa; phylum Arthropoda; class Arachnida; order Araneae; family Uloboridae; genus Uloborus; species Uloborus plumipes. Next base: position 171,346 of record JAXGGA010000634.1, read on the forward strand.
TTACATTCTTGTTTTGACAGCTAAAAATATACGGTTTCATCAAGTGAATAAACAGCTCAGGATATGCAAATGATTTCCTCATGACATTTAAGGAAAAATACCTCGGAAAAAACAAAGTATTGATACTGATAAATACGTTAGAAAATGGGTTGTCAATAACCAATTTTATCCTATAACATGGGGTTAAATAGATCACGGGGTTAAATGGGTCACTAGTGGGAGAAAATAAGCCAAACTTTAAAGGCTTTACTTTCACGATTTATTGAACCAGTAATTTTGTACTTTTATTCATCAATTTGATAAGAATTAGTACACTGCGATGCAAAAGTTTAGACAAATGGCAAATATGTGAATAAAAAGAAAACTATTCAACGAAATGCTTTCAAATTTCTACTGCAGGTACACAATATGGTCCCAAATACGTGTCTGGAGTTCTTAAAACTAGAACTGGAATCAAATTTTGGATATTACAAAAGACATTTTTTTTACATTGTTGCAAAAGTTTAGACAATAGTCAGATTTTATGCAAATATCCCTTGAAATGTGATTGGTGGAGAAAATTCGGGACTTTATTATTCATTCATAAAGTGCAGAGATTGTTGAATAAATAATCAAAATCTCAAAAGCTCTATAGTTCTCATGTAAAGAAGATGAGAAAGTTTGGAAGCCGAAATTTGAAAATGAACCTACTTTATTAATTTTTTGTCTTTTAAATCGGCTCTAGTATGGTAGTACGTTGTTTTTTACTTTGTAGAGAGCAAATTCAGACATGCGTATCGATCAAAAGACCAAGAAAAAATATATTTCTTAAATATGAAGGAATTGGAAAAACGGCTCGAACTGACGATTTGCCCCTTAATCCTACAAAACTTCAACTTGGGTCAAAAACAGCACGTGACAGCATAAGTAGATGAACAACTGAATCGGAATGCATAAAAAAAAGCAAAGAATTGTGCTTGAGCCTGTTCGGACAGAGTCTCCCAAATAAGCCAGATTTTATTGGTAAAAGCAGCACAGCATATGATCATTGGATATTTCTCAAGTCCCGCGAAAAGAATTATAATCCATCTAGGCCATCCCAATTTTAATAATTTTTATCAAAGAAAGTACCATTCATTTTTTAGTCACGATGATACATATGCTGCTTTTCACATTAAAATCTGGCTAATTTGGGACACTCTGTCCGAAAAGGATCAGGCACAATTCTTTGTTTTTTTTTCTGCATTCCGATTCAATTGTTCATCTACTTATGCTGTCACGTGCTGTTTTTGACCCAAGTTGAAGTTTTGTAGGATTAAGGGGCGAATCGTCAGTCTGAGCCGTTTTTTCAATTCCTTCATCCTTAAGAAATATAATTTTTCTTGGACTTTTTGATCAATACGCATGTCTGAATTTGCTCTCCACAAAGTAAAAAACAATGTACTACCATACTAGAGCCGATTTAAAAGACAAAAAATTAATAAAGTAGGTTTATTTTCAAATTTCGGCTTCCAAACTTTCTCATCTTCTTTACACGAGAACTAAAGAGCTTTTGAGATTTTGATTATTTATTCAGCAATCTCTGCACTTTATAAATGAATAATACAGTCTCGCATTTCCTCCACCAATCACATTTCAAGGGATATTTGCATAAAATCTGACTATTGTCTAAACTTTTGCAACAATGTAAAAAAATGTCTTTTGTAATATCCAAAATTTGATTCCAGTTATTGTTTTAAGAACTCCAGACACGTATTTGGGACCATATTGTGTACCTGCAGTAGAAATTAAAAAACATTTCGCTGAATAGTTTTCTTTTTATTCACATATTTGCATTTTGTCTAAACTTTTGCATCGCAGTGTATATAAAAATTCTTGAAAGTAGTATTGTCCTCTTGATTCATCTCAGGGTCAGGAATGGCTAGCACTGTTTGCAATGCATCAAACTACCAAACATCACTCTCTCGAGAAACAGAAAACTTTCACTGTATTTCTAAATTTTCTTGTACATTATTCAACATTGCGGGAAAGATTGATTGCATAGAAATATACTTTTTTGACGTTTTTCCCGAAAAACTGAATTTGTTTCCACTTTCCAACTCATAAAGATTCGCTATCAATGTACTTTGAATCAGTTATAAATTTCTTCCACAGAACAGGTTTATTTATTATTTATTTAATTCTGTATCTGTGTGTCTTTCTTCAAAAACACTTTTAATTAATCTATTATCTCTTATGTCTTTTTCAGTATGGAATCTTTCCAATATTATCGAGCTTGCTAAAATTTCACCAGTTTCTTTCTGCATATGTGTACTTTTCTCTTCGGGCATTTTTTAAAACTTCTTGTTTACTTTTGGTTATTAGTATAGGTGAGAGTGTGCTTATAATACAAGTTTTTATACGGTATAAAATCAAAACACATAATTACCTGACTCGCCTTGTTCCAATCTCGAAGAAACAGCCTCACATGTTATTGAGAACTTGGATATTAATGCCGTTCTTTGAACTGCATTATTTGAATCCAGCTCTATATAGAGTGTTTTTCTATGATTTAGTTGCTCAAGCTTCTCGCTTTGAGGAAAACAAGCCACTTTTACTTAACTTCTCAACAACATTTCCTGAAGGAAGTTCATCGAACAACAGCTGTGATCATAGTTAGGCTTTTTGATTTAATTCAATTATTTTGCACTATAAGTTTATGTATTTATGAATCAAAATGAAATGACAAAGCAAATATATCACTCGTTCTAAATTAGTGCACATTTGCATGAAAACAAAAAATGATTTTGTAAGCAAAAAATGTAATTAGCTACATAGTATATCCTAAGCCTAACCTAATGCAAAATATGACCTATTTTACAGCACACAGCTTTTTTTACGCTAAAAATTCATTTTTTAAATTTTTTCCTCAAGCGTCCAGGAAATTATTTTCGAGAATGTGCTCCATGCAGTATATTAAAAATTAATTAATAATTTCATTTAATTTCCTTTAAATCAAAAGTTTATACGATGAAAGCAGTCAGGCTTGTACTACGAAAAACACTTAATCGCTAATATCTGTCACTTTAATGTAAAAGTAGCAGCTTAATTAGCATATAAAATGTACTTATCATGTTGCCAATAATACGTAAAAATGGCAACGAAAAAAGAAAACATTATTTGCACATTTTCTGAAGAATTTTTTTAATAAAACTGAGCTTTTCTACCCCGTGACTCATTTTACCTCACCTAATCCCTGCATTTCTTGAAGAGTAATCTGATAAACAAATGAAGATGTAAGTTAAAAGGAGCAAATAGTTATGAGTTTGGTTGGGGCAGCAAGCTGGCGAGACCAAACACATTAACCAGTAAAACAACTTCTCTGCCTAACTTAAATGTTCTTTCGGCGAGAGACAAAGTGCTTTAATAAACGCATAGGATGATGGAAAAGGATTTCATTGCCTTTAACAAATTTCCTTCTCATGTATGTAGTTTGATACGAGATATTTTTTCCAGTCAAAGTCGATTAAAACCTATGTTTCAAAAATAAATATATTTTTGCATTGACTTTAATTCTAAATGTATAAAAGTCAACGATTAGTAAATATGGATATTCACAACATATAGATAAAAATAAGTATCTTTCCATAAGCATAATTTTAAAAATTAATAGAAATAAAAATAATGAAAATAAAGAATTCAAATGAATAAAAATTTTTACGACGAGCTGTTCTGCTTGTATCAAAATATTAATATAAATGCTGGTTTCGGTTTAAATTTTACCAAAACGATAAATTTTCAGTTAGTTAATATTTTAATTATTTAAAAACTTTGTTTTAATTGCATTAACTGTAACTAAATTTAAATAAATAAAAAAATAATAATTAATGAAGATTGATATGGATGATATAAGATAATACATCAGGTACAGATAGAATTAAATGTATTGAAAAAATTAATAAATCTAAATAATATTTGTGTTAAAAAATTTTTTCAAACTTTTCGATGGTCTGCTCACATCATTTAAAAAAGAAAGAAACTAAAAGTTAAATCATGCATCAAAAACGTCTACACGTGGAAAGATTGCCTATTTGTTTCTCGGGAAGCTTCCTATATATATATATATATCTCGCTTGCAAAAAATGCTGTTTAAGTCCGTCAGAAATGAGTTTGACCTGTTTTTTTCGTTAATTATGCTTCATTTAGCTATCATTTCTTGCTACATGAATGACTTCCGGTTCTGAAAAATTAAAAAAAAAATATTCCAGTAATCAGTTCTGAAGAATTAGACACTCTTTCCGTTTTACAACAAAATATTAACTTTTTCAGTTGTTCATGATTAGACTCTTTCCATTCTTGATAATTCTACACTCTTACCTTTTTTACAATTAAACTTTCAGTTCGTAATAAATAGACTTTCCTTCAGTTCTTACAACTAAAAGCTCTTTCAGATCCGAATAATTCGGTTCTGTCTCTGTTTTTTGACTTAGAAATTCTTTCATTTTTGGAATATACGAAAACTAAATGCGAAACTCGTCAATTCTTTCCTTATTAGAATACAAGAACACTTAATGCATAACTCGTCAGCACTGATCCATAAGTACGAAACTATTTTTGTAATAAAGGTGCTTTTTTTCCAGCAAGAAATTTTTGCACCGAAGTCGAGCCGAGCGCTTGCAATTGAAGCAATCATTCGGCACGTATATGTTCGCGTCTAATAACTTCATGTATATACATTAGTGTGGTGATTCAGAAGTGGACGCTGAGTATTAGTTCAATGGTTCTGCTAACCCTTCGTCTGCATTGAAGATCAAGGCTTCCCGGTCAGGAAGGGAGGGGGATGCAGAGAGGGAGCAGGTGTGCGCCCCACCATCGTGACTCAATACTACCCGCTCCACTAATAGGATGACCGAGAGCGTTCATTACACGAATTGACTCCAATTCGAACCTTCTGCCCGACCCCACTCCATATGTTCCGGATATCATATGAGAATTTGACCCCCCCCCCTTCCCATTGCGCTTTTGCATACAGTGGGAAGAAGTGCGTCTATTGTTTCAGTCTGTTGACGCAAGGGGTGATTGGTAATTCGGATTTCCTAAATCTATCGCTATTTGATGGAGAGTTTCAAGCGCATTTTTTTTTCGAGGCTATTGGTAGTTCATGTTTCTTAAATCGTTCGCTATTTGGTGGAGCATTTCAAGCACATGTTTTCACTCGATTTCAATTTTTCTACTGTTCAGAGCTCCTAGAATTATTTTTGTCTTATTGACAATACATTTTTTTAAAATTATGTCAAACCTTTCTACCCGAATTTTATTTCCAAATATACTTTCTCCCTTTAACTTGTTTTGCTTTCTGCAAGAAAGATCAACGATATGCATAACAAAAATCTATATATGCAGCCGAGTCCTAACAATCCAGCTTTGTTAGGACTGACACCTATACAGTGGTGTATAACGTGTCATGCGCACCATGTAATGAAATGAAAAAAAAGAAAAAAAGAACATTAAACCATAAGTAAGATTATCGTATTGAGAGATCAAATAACAAAAAGTAACAAGTAACATAAATTTGTCGATCTATGAATGTATTCTAAGTAAATCACGCACTTACTGATTATTTTTTTCTAATATGTGTGGCAGGAAAAAGTGCAATTAAAAATGCAAACAGAGTACAAAAAAGAGCTCAATGTGACCTACACTGTTAAAACTACTTGTTGCGATTGGCACCTTTCAGGGGTGAACGCTTGTAGCACCAGCGGCACCCGGTGGGGAGCCGACATATTACCGGTAGCTTGGGTGAAAAACTGGAGCCCTCAACCCAAGAAGCACCACGGGTGAAAGATGGAACCGTATAGGAGAGAATAATGGCACCCTCACTGTTCATGATTACCGATCCCCCTGTGCTGTGTGCGCTTTTTTTTTTTTTTTTTCAGTTGTGTTTACTTTTATCTTTTGTTTTTATTCACTAAGTCTTTGTCCCTTTTTCACCTTAAATTCTTATTTGAAGATCATTAAAACTTGTAATTTAAGGCAGTTCAGACTTTCTAACATATTTTAGAAGAATTCATGACTTAGATTCATCTGTGTGTGTTTTAATTCTCTCTTATATCCACTTAGATCACTCAGTAGTTTTAAAATGATATTAACATTTACTACAGTACCGAAAAGGAAGAAGGAAGGTATTTTATTGATCACTTTCAAGAACAGTCAAAAATATTCAGTTGTATTACCCCCCCCCCCGATTTAAAAATTGAATCGCTTCATTAAGTTCAAAAATTTTAATCAAGAATTGCACATTAACGCTTATACACTGGCGGAAAAAAAAATCCCAACACCAAGAAAGACTTGTGTTAGATAAACGAAATTTGGTAGGCGTGTTTATACAACTGAAAGATGACATCGATTGAAATTTCGTGTTCCGCGCATAAGTGTGGCGCAGCTGGCGTCACTCAGAACATGCAAATAAGGCTTGTTTTAAAAGCGTGTTGTGAAGCTCGTATGTATTATTTTTCCGTGGAATTGGAGGAATTGCGTTCATGTTAGCCAGGAATACCTTTTAAGAAGACGAAGAAGCCATTATCAACAGCTCACCGAGTTTAAACGAGGTCGTACAAATTGGCTACGAGAAGGTGGATTTTCATTTCGCGATATTGCAGAAAGACTTGGGTGGGAATGTTTCCACCATGCATGATTATTGGAAGCTATGGGCAAGGGATGGTACTACCTCAAGAAGATCGAGTTCCGAGCTGCCACGTGGCACGACTGAGAAGGAAGATCGCCGAATCTTGCGTACGGCTGTGGCGCATCGTACTGCATCTGCGGCTGACATTCGAGCTGCAGTTGGTACCGTCGTGACCCAAGGAACGGTAAAAAACTGTTTACTTCAAGGACAGCTCCGAGCCAGGCAGCCTGTAGCCGGTATTCCATTGACTGCAAACCATTACCTTTTCCGACGGCAGTGGTGCCACGACAGAGCTCACTGGAGGTCGGAGTGGAGATCTGTTGTAATTTTTGATGAAAACAGATTCTGAATTAGTGCCAGTGGTGGCTGTATATTGGTCAGAAGGAGGCCAAGGGACCACCTGCATCCAAGCGGTCTACGGATTAGACACACGGGACTCACACCTGGAGTTATGGTCTCTGGAGCAATGTCCTACGACAGCAGGGGCATTCTTGTAGTTATCCCAAACTCACTGCCCGAAAATTTGTCGTCAGTCTGTTAATTTAACCAGTAGTACAGCTCTTCATGAGTAGCATTCAAGAGCGCGTTTTCCAACCGGATAACGCTCGCCCTCACATCGCTGCTGAAACGCAATGTGCTCTACAGAGTGCTGACATGTTACCATGACCTGTAAAATCACCAGGTCTGTTTCCAATTGATAACGTATGGGATATCATGGGATGGCACCTCGAGCATCATCCACGGTCAGCAATGACGGTCATAGTATTGACACAGCAAATGCAACAAGCATGGAACTCCATACCACAAAGTGACATTCGGCACCTGTATGACATAATGCATGCACGCTTGCAGGCTTGCCTACAAAATTCTGGAGGTTACACCCTCTATTAAATTAACATAATTTCACATTTACACAGCATTTTCTTGAGCTTTAATTAGCCAGTGATCTTGTACATTTAATCAATTAAACATGTTAACTAGACAATTTCATTACCCAAATTTTATTACTCTACGGCAATTTTTTCTTGGTGTTGGGATTTTTTTTTCCGCCAGTGTATATAGATCGACATGTAAATATCTTTATAGAATAAAGATAGGTAATTGAAAAGAAGTTTTGGTTAAACGTAAAATTTTTCGACAGAATAAAAATCGAAACAAATTTTCACGATCTCTTCATTTTAACTGATGGAGCATGAAAAGGGCAAACTTTGGCAATAACGAACTCAGCATTCATTATCAATAATGTCAACGAAAGATATTAGCGGGAGCATGAAATGCAAATCATGGCATTAAAATAGTATATACATGTGTGTATACTAATAACGAAAAAGACAGAAAGAGTAGGGCAGAAAGAGTTTTTTTTTTTTTTTTTCAAACATTTCCTTCTTTCTGCTACCGGCTGTGTCTAGGCAGAAAAAGGGACTCGCTACACCAAAATACATTTTCGTAAGAACACTTTGAAATGATTCTAAATATGTTGTTAAATTTCAGAACCATGATTAAATGTATGTACTTACGCGAGAATTCGAGGATTAAAATGAGAGATGAAATCATTTTTGTAATGAACTCGAGGTGAAATCCAAGACTCGGAAAACACTGTACCAGGAATTCTGTCATGACGATGTTCGCAAAATGTTCACCATTAGAATGGTTGATGATGATGATAACTCGAAGTCCCAATGCATAGGCGCTAACTATCAAAGGTGCCGTTCGGGGTTTCGAGTTTTTACCAAGCTAACAATTTACCCTGAAACAGGGGTGCCGTGTTACCTGTTACCTCGCGGGGACAATATTCGCTTCGGAGTCACCTTTACTGCTAGCAGTGTAGCTCGTTACCTAAGACGTTCGCTGTGCTACGTCAATACCGGGTGCTTTCGGAGCCATAGCCAACAAATGAGCAACCTCGACGAAAACGGGCTATATCCATGGGTTATTTTAGATCGCAGTGTGGGAAAAAAGGCTAGATGAAACTTCATTTTGCACAGATCTTCAGTTTTAGCACTTTCATGTAAACAAAAATAAAGAATCGCATTTTGATCTTTAAAAAAATGCTTTTAAAGGAATCTAAGTATTGGCTTGCATTTTGCATAAGTTGGCGCAATAAAAAAAATATTGTTTGCTATAATATCCGAATAAACTGATTTAAAAATATTTTCTATAAAATTAGATGAACTTTAACTCATCCCTAATTAAAATTCAATACAAAAAAAAAAGGTATTTATGTTTTAAGATTATTGAGTTAAGTTATCAAGGTTAAGTTGATATTATTTGTAAAATAATAAGTAATAATAAAAATATGACAGGTGCAAGTAACTTTGATAAAAGCAAACAATTTTCCACCACATCAAGTGAAGTAAATTAATTAACTTTTCATTAAATTTTCACTGTTAATTGTTTGTACAATACCATGACTTGGCGATACTTTTATTCACCTTATGACTGGTTGATAACGAAGCATGATTCATAGCTTTATTTTGAGAATAAAGCTTCGCTTAGGTTCCTTAAATATGGCAGATAAAGATGAATGGTTATTCTTAAAATCATGTTTAACTTCAGAATTTGTGCCGCAAAACACCGTCAGATGAATTCATTTAGATTGTGTTTTTCACTTTCACTTTGTTCACTTTAAAATAGGTAGATTTTCTTTAGTACAACAATGTTTATCAACAGGACCTATTATTTCTAAATATTACAATGGTGCACATTTCTTATTGCATTTTTTTTTTCTTTTCCTTTCCTTCTTTTTTAGTTGCATTATATGTTATGGCATGCTCATAAAATATTACGATTTATGATTGTTCTTTTTTTATGATATTTTGTGTGAATAAAAAATCCAAAAGACAGATTAAAATCTATGCAAAATGATAACTTTTAGAAACACAGAGTAAAAAACTAAAGAGCATACTCATTTAAAAAAGAATGCTTTAAGAAAAATCAAAACCTGGTTGCCATTTTTGATTGCAAAAATTTCAATTTTTCAGTCAGTTTTTATTTATTTATTTTGTTTTCCTATTTTTCATGTGTCATACGGATACAAAATAATTGAACACAGTTTTAAGGCATTATAGCTTTTTACAAGATATTAATGTGATTTTAAAAAGTTTCTTCTCTTACTTATATCAATTTTGTTGAAAAAAGACGGTTTGGAAAAAAGAAATCACATATTTTTCTTCGTCTCTGTTCAATTAAGGCACTAAGTAGTTCACAACAAAAACCTACTGAAGTATTTTTTGTGTTGATCATATTTTCAATGTCCGAAAAAATATTTTCATTGCCAGGTGTGGATCAACTTGATTTAGTCATGAACTGCGACCAGAGCTATAAAAAAGTTGGTCAGTGTCATCCCGATTATTTATATACATTTTAGTTTCTCTCTCGAGGAAAAAGGTGTTAACAAAGAATTTACCATTCCTTTATTTTTAGTTACGTGCGTAACTTTTTCACAACTCAAGCTTCATTCATTTGAAATTAAAAAAAAAAAAAACTTTTTTTGCGAACAAACAGGGCCGGACTGGCCCGCCGGGCAACCGGCCGCCGGGCCGGTGCGCCCTCCCGTGGGAAAAATTAACCTTTTTTTTTTAACATTTTTTTTATGAAGAAAAAAAATCATTAAATTTCTGAAAAAAAGAAAAAGTCTTTGTTCCTGTGTCTGCAGTTATTTTTCTTTTTTTCACTCTCCATTCCTGATGCTACGAATTTCTTCAGTACTCCAGTCTCTCGGGCTTAAGTGATTTTAATTAAAACCCCCACCCTACCCGTTTTTAAGGAGATTTTTAAGAACACTGCTGTATACTAAGGTAAGAGTTTCAAGCATTTTTGCGAATTGAATTTTGAAAAGACTTAAAAAGAGATTTTGAAACATGGGAAAAAAAACTAAGCGAGTTCGTTCAGTCTAAAGCCAGGAACAAACACCACAGACCAGTAATGTAGCTAATTTTTCAGCGCCCCGTTGTGTGTTTATGGCGCCCTTCTGACTGTTAACAGTGTACTGCATCCTTATTGTTGCTCTTGTTAGCATACTTCTTCTCATGAAATTCATGTTATTGCAACAAATGTTTTTTTTTTCCTCTGAAAAACGCCCTCCTCTTTTTTTCCCCCCAGGTCCATAAGCAGATTTTTAAAAATTACTGCTGTATGCTAACAATTTCATTTAGGGTCAGTTTTTGCGATAGTAAATTTTGAAAAAACTTAAAAAGATATTTTGAAACGTAGAAAAAAAAACTAAGAATTCGTTCTGTCTAAAGTCAGGAACAAACACCTCGTACGAGTAATAGTTAATATTTTGCAGCGCCCGGTTGTGTGTTTATTGCGCCCTTTTGACTGCTTACAGCGCCTTGCAGCCTAATTGTAGCTCTTGTTAGAATACTTCTCCTGAAATTCATGTTATCGTGACAAATATGTCTTTTTTTCTGAAAAACGAACTCCATTTCCCCCCCCCCCAGGTCAATAAGTAGATTTTTTTAAATTACTGCTGTATGGCTAACAATTTCATGTAAGGTCCGTTTTTGCGACAGTGAATTTTGAAAAAACTTAAGAAGATATTTTGAAAAATAGAAAAAAAAAAAACTAAGAGTTCGTTCAGTCTAAAGTCAGGGACAAATATCTCTTACCAGTTATAGTTAATTTTTTAGCACCCAGTTGTGTGTTTATTGCGCCCTTCTAACTTAACAGTGCCCTGCAGCCTTATTGTTGCTCTTGTTAGAATACTTCTTCTCATGAAATTCATGTTATTGCGACAAATATGTTTTTTCCCCTCTGAAAAACGCCCTCCTCTTTTTTTTCCCCCAGGTCTATGAGGAGATTTTTATTACTGCTGTACTAACAATTTCATGCAGGGTCCGAAAACTGTAGCATGGTAATCAGTTAAATTATTATAAATAAAAGTTTCAAAAATCGTATATTTTTTCTATTATGTATGAAAGAAGTTTGTCACAGTAGCGCAACCAAGGAATGGGCCCTCCTTAGAATGCTGAATTGCTGTTTTTATTTTCTTAATATTGTTTATCATTGAAGAGAAGAAAAGAGAGCATGTCTTGGAAAAACTAAAGGATTTTGATGAGAACAAAAAAATGTTGGGGAGAAATCTTAATTTCTTTCAAAAACAAATTTCAGCATCTAGATTTTTTACAGCTGCAGATTTTTGGTTAACTAATTGCGTTCCTACCCCCCCCCCCCTCCCTCTCGCAAATTCCTTTTTCCTTGAACCTCCTTATTTCTAGTTCATCTGAAAATAATAACGTGCTCAAAATGTTACTCCACCGAAGTCCTGTTCCCCGCCATACTCATTTTGGAGCATCTCAAATTTCTTTTCGTAGACTTCAAATTCTTAACTTTTCAGGAAGGAAGAGCCTCCAAACACCTAAAAATATCGAAAATCGTTTAAAATTGTGTTTTTAGAGCTTCAATTTTGAACAAACTGCGGCGCCCATTAACCCTCTGGTTGCTTATCCCACGATTTCCACGGGCAACGTAGAAGTTACAAAATTTACTCATCCCGCGATTTTCACGTGCACAACGTAAATTAAAATCTTATTCCGCAATTCCATCGTTTAAATGTCAACAATGAATTTTCTGAAGCATTTGCACAGACCGCTCGGCCATTTTACAAGCCCGATACCTCCCGGATACCCGCCCGAATTTAGTAAAGAAAGGATTTCATCGAAAGTGTGGTTTTTATTGCTCAAAAATTGGAAAAAAAAAATAGTATTGTTCCAATTCGGTGTAAAGAACATGAAGGTAGAACTTTTCTTGTACCTTGTTGCAAGATTTATCATATTAAGGATAGTTTCTAACGTAATATGTGTAAATTTAGTACATAAATTTTATATTCGTTTTTCATACATAAAAAAATATGCTTATTTTTAAAGAATCTGTAAAGAAAATTGAGCAGTCAGAGGGTTAACGCTACCAAATATAGTCTTACACTTAAGTGTTTGAGATTCGTTCAAGGACTCCCAACCCCCCTTTCTTTACTAACGTCAAAGATCATTAAAGTTTTGGTTTTCCAAACTAAAATTTCAAAAAACAAATAAGGAGGCAGAACCTTTGAATCCCTCCTAATACCCTAGGGTATGACCTAAAAATTTGTTTTTAGGACTTCTATTTCGAAAATTCAGGGGAGATCTGAATGCCCCTTCAGATATCATCAAAAATTGTCTACTACTGCGTTTTTGAAATTTCAATTATGAAAAATTGCAGAGGAGGAGGGGGAGATGTGGATCTATTTTTAAGAAAAATCGATGGGGGACAGTCCCTGAGCTTCATCCGTTCTCTAACTATAAACATGAACTATAATTACGTTTATAAGACTTCAATTTCTAAAAATTGTTCGAAGCCCACTGCAACATTCATCCCTCTAAAACTGCGTTTTCAAAACTACAATTTCAAAAATTTTTAAGTTGTGAATCCCCCAGACCCCTTACTAGCATCCCCCTTCCAAAACCAAAAGCTGGATCTACCTTCGCTTCTGGCTTCTAATAACCTCGAAACTTATTTAAAACTGCTTTTTTCGAGCTTCAAAAGAGCTAAAAATTGTCGATGCTTTAACATGTTACTAAATATGGTCTTTAATCGCGTTTGTAGGACTTAAATTTCGGATTTTTTTTTTTTTTTTTTTGACAAGGACCCCATCCCCTTCTTTCTAACATCACCCAATATCCTCAAAAGTTTTGCTTTTAAAACGGTAATTGGATGACACGCTTAGCACTTTTTGAGTGGTTGTTGGAAATCTGAAAATGCGAACACTAATAATTCGAAAAATTTAAGCATCCCCTAACATCACTGAATATCGCTTTAAAACACCGTTTTTTTTATATTTCTATTTTAAAATGCTTCCAGGAGTGAGCTCCAGAGCCCCTCTTCCCGTAACATCATCAAAGTTTGTCTATACTTGCGTAATTTCGAAAAATCGCCGGGCAGAGGGATCGCTTTGTCTGATTTTTAAAAAGTGGATTTGGGACAGTCCTTGCTCTACCGTCAATAATTATCGCCTATAATCGCATTTTAAAGACTTCAATTTCTAAAAATTTTCTTTAGAGTCAACCCCCCCCCCCTCTCCGAATCTTCCGTTCACCAAACATCACCAGAGACTGTCTGAGATTACGTTTTCTGGACAAATATTTTTCCGAGAGAGAACTCCTTTCACAGTGCCCCTAAAACTATTTTCTGGTTGCGCCATTGGTTTGTCTATAGCACACCGTTAACCAATAGTGTTCTAAAACGTTCAAGAGAAGCAGGCGAATCGGTAAGATTTAATAGCATCATTCGCATGCAACATTTTCTACAAATAAATATAAAAATATCTATTTAAATAAATGAGTATTTACCTGCAAAGTTGGCTTTCTGTATGGCAGAAATCATTATACTTTGGATTCGGCGCCTACTCTTATCTTAAATCTACAGCTCAAAACACTGTATAGTTATGTTATCTAGTAGCAACAATAGTAAATAAAAGCATCCGAAACCATAAAAGGGACATGTGAAATAATTCTTGAAAGACTGGTTGTGCAGCGTTAATTTTCACCGTGCCCGAGCTACACTCGGGATGAGCCAGAATGGAACATTTCGCTTGCCCGAGTCCAGCTCGGGATAAGCCGGGAAGGGGTTAATCTGTTGAGGTTGTGACGCTGTAAGTACATTATACACAATTGGACTTAAATATAGAAAGTTAAATTTCTTTCAACAAGCATGACATCAAAGCGTTCGTTCATACTCGTAGTGTTTCAGAATAATATCAATAAACTGATGATTAACTTTTGTTTTTTCTCTCAAAGTATTCTTTTCATTTCTTTCCCCCCAAAGTACCACTCTTTATAAAATTGAGAGCTACAGGCTATTATAGTACGTTTTGTATGACGGTGGGAGACTTGATAGTGGTTCGTTGTACACTTCTTCTTTTCGGATTTTGATTTTATAAAAACTGACAAAGTATAATTTTGTTAACATTTTTAGCTCTTCACTTAAAGGGCATCATTTTTATTTTTAGTATATACTGTAAATATGAAATTTTGATACTGTTTTATCCTAAAAAATTTGACAGCTCTTTTTGAGACATATAGCAATTTTCGAAGGTTGCTACTTCGATCTGTGAATAATGTTGAAAATTTTTTAGTGTTTCTATACTATACATTGATGTAAATTTATTGTTTATTTTCTATTTTGAATGTTAAGAAACATTACATTAATATGTTAATAATTTGTAAATAGCCAACTGCCACGTCATATTAGGATTTGAATTTCCATAATTCTCAGTTTATGTCATACTATGAAAATTATTTGCACTGAACTAATGAAAATTTATTTGTTCTCAATGCATTGACGTATGACGCAACTAAAGCTACGGTATTCTTAAAATATGCATAAAATTCTATGAGTTAATAAAAGCATTTATATTGCTATAAAAATCACGTTAAGTTTTGAATTCAAAAAAAATCTCTTTAAGAACACCTACCTACCTATTCACCTTGCGTAAAGAACAAGGTAAGATGAAATTTCCAACAACTTTTTGAACATTTTTCAAAAGAATCATTATAGAATAAAATGGAAAGAGTTTTTTTTTTTTTTTTTTTTTTTTGCGAGACATTGCAATCCATTTTCGGAGTTGCAATGACACCCAGCCATTGTATACATCTACGATGGGCTCATGAATCTAGTGTGCGCCCCTCTGAAGCTCCAAGGTCTGCGCCCTTTGAAGGGGTCCAGTCCGGCCCTGCGAACAAACTTCTTACTCAAGTTCGCTTCAGCTGAACTGTTTTGCATTTAGATTGACCGGGAAAGGGTTAGTATTGTTTTTTTGTTGAGGTATTATCAGAATCGATGAAATATGTCTTGACACGAGTTTCTCGGTAGACATTCGAAACTTGAAGCAAAAGTCTGAAGCAGCCTGCGTATAAGATTCTGAAAATCTTAACCAGTTACTTTGAGTTTCAACTCTTTTTCATCTTGCAAGTCGGCGGCGCAAAAAGTAAATAGCGTAATCTTCTTTTATTTCAATTTAAAATAAAAAGGCAGATTAAAAGTACGCGTTTCTTTGTGCGTCGTTAACAGCTACAAAGCGGGCGATCAATCAGCCCAGGTGGAAGTGTGTGCTGGAGAAAAATGCATGGCAAAGTAGAGAGAAAGGGAGAGAGAGAGAGAAAAAAAAGGGTGTGGGGGGCAGGTGGGGGGGACTCGGTGTCGTGGTGGTGATGATGATGATGATGAGGGCGGCGTGTGCTTGCCCGGTCGTTTAATGGGATTGGAAATGAAATTTCTTGCCGAGTCCTGTAATTACTTGCGAGCACGGGCCGAGCTCAGAGGGGCAATTACACAACGACAACTCCAAACAAGGCGGTCCGAGGCCCGCAAATAAAACGAGCAGATCGACTGGCAAAAAGAAAACCCCGACTTAAGGGACTCCCTCGAACACAAATGCGCTTTCTGTCTTTTAGACTCGAACAAAACTGTTTTCTTAGTTAGTTGGCTTTGCGTCGGCTTTTTCTTCTGCAAGCCCCTTTTCCTCTTTCCTTGATTGGTCTTCTAGGAATTTCATTTTCTCTTTTAATGTAAATTTTAAGCCCGCGCCTAAAAGAAACTTTCCCCTCCCGCTTGAGCTTTTTGTTTCTTTTGAGCGCAAAAATAAGTCGCCTAAGTGGGTGTAATCTTTTAATGATGAATTTTTCCCATTCGTCATTATTCCCCAAACAAAAACTTAATCGAATAAAAGCGCGAAAAGGCGCAACTTCCAATAAGTTTTAATTTTTATTTAGAATCCCTTTTTTATGTATTTCTCCGTGAGAAATGAGTCCTAAGTACTTTCGTCGCTTTAAAAAATGATTAGTTGCGAACTAAAGTACTTGCATGGCCCGTCTGGGACTCATTTGGCCGCTAGACTGACGCGCGGAAAATTCACGAGACCGAAATCAGTTGTAAAATTTGATTCGCTGCCCCGGGGACATTGCGATCATGGGAAGATCGAATCAAGACCACCATCGGCGTTTCACTCTCTCTCTCTCTTCTGGGATGTCATTTCCTGAGCGCAAAAAGACTGCCACTTGTCATTAAGTGCCCATTTTCTGCTCTAATCTCGAAAGAAAAATAAATAAAAAGGAGTGAATCTTGACCTCATGTTGATTCTTTTAGATATACTATGAAGAAATTGCCCAATGCGTCCATGACATTTTGAAAACCTTACTTCCAGAAAAATCATTACTAAAATAAAGCATTGTCTGAGCTTTTGGCCACTGTTGCGTGTTTGTAAACATCACTAATAAACATTTCTGAAATTTGCTATCCTATCGGTTGTAAAGTTCGATTTTCTGCCTCGGGGACATCGTGATCATTGAGTACATAGAGAGATTGAATCAAGACCACCATCGGCATTTCTCTACCAACACTCTCATAACACTACGGTAAAACCTCCAAAGTAAGCTACCTCTCTATATTGACCACCTCCCTCAATTAACTGATATTTCATAGATAGAAAGTTCATAACGCGATTCCAGTGGAGATCAATTCCTCTACAATAACCACTTCTGCAAATTGTATATTGAGCACTGAAAAATGTATGAGTTGTTGCCCCTCACAATTTTCATTTACTCTCTAATTTCACCACTTTTTCTATTTTTTAGAAAAATAGCTTCACTTCGATTAACAGAGTGGATAAATAAGCCTTTACAAAATTCCCTCTAGTTATAAAGAAAAGATAATGACAGAACAAATATAGCATGAAACAATGGTTATGGAACTGTTATTCCGTCTGCAATTTCAAGAAGAGGATCCTAGTTTTAACATTGTTTTATGTGTAAGTGTAAGTAAGAGGTTGGTATTCAACAGTTAAAATTAACTGTCAGTGAAAAAAGAATTCGACTCAGTTTGATGACTGTTGATTTCAAAGCAGCTAATTAAGCACGGAGCTTAGTATTTAGTCTTCCTTAAAATATTTCAGGGCTCAATGCCATCACTTTCTTTCGAAATGGCTGTAACAGAGTGAATGGTCAATATGAAACCAAAAAAATTGGTTCCGGACAAAACATTTTTTTGTCCTGAACTTTGTTTTCCCCATTTAATTTTGTTGTAGCTTTATTCTTGTGTAAAAGGACATAATGCTACCGATAATTTATACTGCTCTTGCAATTTAGAACAACATTAAACCACATTTTAATCGGCAGTGTCTTAAAGCTGGGACACTTAATATTATCCTTCTTGATTCAACGCAAAATATTTTAAACCCTTTATTAACTACTTATGTACGAGGGTGAGTCGAGAAGGAAGTTTCCCCTGCCGACTGTGGACAGAGGTTTACATGAAACTCGAACAATATAAAGAGATAAGTAAGACAATTTTACTTGTCAACACATAAGTACTATATACCTTGAGACACACACACACATTTGTAATGCTGCTTGATAATCTTCAAATAGCTCTAAAGGGAAACCTCAGGGCTTTGCGTACGAACGAAGCGTTGAACAAATACGGACGATGGCACATCAGGTGAAGCTGCCGAGCCGTCTCAATTCTGGCGTTCTGATGTTTGATGACAATGCAAGTCCACACTCGATGATAGTAACACAAAACCATATTGTAATTCTTGGTTCGGAGCGCCTGCACTATCCGCAGCACAGTGGAGTATTTCACCGAAAATTCTGACCATAAGTCCAAAATTGAAAATTTATCCGATTTTTTCGAAAATTTATTTTGTAATAGTCGACTAACTGGTGCATCCATCGATACCTATTTTGGAAACTTGAGTAATGTACAACAGCTTAGAGCCTCGATAAGTAGCGTACATAGTCTCAGATGCAACCCCCCCTACAAGATTTGTAGGTGGGCCCCCCGCCCCTTATTAAACTATAAAAAAATATTTTCCTGGTGCAGTTATAGTAGTATTTTAATTGATTGTGCGCCAACGAACTTCGTGCGCCCCCCCCCCCCCTGCTCTGCGGGAGTGCTATTTGAGCCACTTACTTCTGCGAGAATTTTATCTTTTTTATCATGTGTGCTTCAGCTCAATTGTACATTTCTTGTGATGACTTAATGAATGCAATTAAATTAAATTAGCTTTTCGGGTGAAAAAACTGTTTGAACTTTGCTTAAAAGATCAAATGCATTAATACTTTAGGCTTAATACTTTACAATCGCATTAATACTTTTGGCTTTCAAAATACCTTCATTAACGCCCATCAGCTTATATTAGACATTTCTTAAAGACTCTATGAAAAATATAAAGATTTCATTAATCGGACTAAAAAATACTGACTAAACCTGATAAAGTTCTGCATTTTAAGAATTATTTGATTTATGGCTGTAATTTCTACAGACAGAGAAGTGGAATCCCAAACAGTCTTCCTTTTCCAGTGCTTTTGATAATGTCTTTATACATTATCTCGGGTCTCTATTGTTAAAGAATATTGACATCAATGCTTTCAAGTGCATGTATGATGCTATTATTTTTAACAACATAAACTTTCGTAACATATTATTCATTCATTCATTTATATAATCTATTCTAATGATTCACGTTGATTTTTCAGCAATAAATTATTGATTGAAAAGTTATACTGGTCTAAATTTAAGAAAAAAATAAAAATGCCAAATTTTTAATCATCCTTGGAGCAAAAAAAAAAATGTAAGGAATAAAAATGTTTGACAGAAAAAAAAACTGTTCGGGAGTACTGAATATTGATACAGTCTCTATCAAGATCAAAAATAGTACGACACGAAAATTTATTGATTTTATATGCAATGACCCTGCTGCCAAATTTCACGAACCATGTAGCCCGATTGCTAAAACAAGTTTCAAACAAAAAATAAAATGAGAAAGTTCCCTATTTACATAATCCAATGTAAAAAGTTTAAAATTAAGAGAACTTTGAGTTTTTCTCTGTCCCAGAGGAGGTTAATGCAATCTGGCTACAATGTCATTCATTCCGTGTAAAATCAATTAATTTTTGTGCCGTACTATTTTTGATTTGATCAAGTTTGGCAATCTGTATCAATATTCTGTACATCCCTGTGGTTTTATTTTTTCTTTCTGTAAAAAAATTTTATTCCTGTGATATATCTATTTTTTGCTTGTAAAAATTTGACATTCTTATCTTTTTTCTTAAATTTAGACCAATAAAAAGTAATTAATTGCTGAAAAATCACTGTGAATCAGTAAAATAGATTATATAAATGAAAAAAAAAATCAGTTTCTAGATACCTGCAAGTAAAATTGGTCAAAATAATTATTTTTGAACGAACTTATAGAAAAATAGAAACTTATTTTAGAAAAAAATCCTGCTTTGATGGAATTTTTTCAGTTTCTGTCAAAATCAGCACCAAAGAATATATAAGGATCACCTACAAAAAAAAAAAAAAAAAAAAAAAAAAATCTATAACGAAACAAATCTGGAAGCAGCACACACACAATTAAGAAACCCTTCTGAAAACCATACCTATAAAATGCCATAAGCAGTTTAAACCGCAAGGAATTGAACAGGTGGTAATTACGTTTCTTGAATAGTTTCTTGTTCGTTTATTTAGTTTGATTTTTTGATACTCACTCAGTTGTTTGTATATGAGATTTCCCTTTTGTAGTTATTCCGCATACTTTTAATAACTCATTAAGTTGGTCTAAGATGGATTCAAAGTTCTTTTTTTTTCTTATTATTGGCTTCCTAACACGTCACTTGATGTTTCCTTTACTTTTGAAGATTAAAATGAAATGTGAAAAGCATCTTATGCATAACTATTTTTCTTACGCAACACAATTATTCTGGTTTTATTTCATTTTATTACTGCGGTTAATCTCTGCTTAATGTGAAATTGCGCTATCTATTGTCAAAAAAAAAAAAAAAGAATGGTATGAAATACACTGCATAAACGTAGAATTTAAGCATTCAACAGAGCTACTCTTTCAACTGATTTTGTCCCCCTTTAACTTCAGGAGAACAATCAAACTTTAAATTGCTTTACATGAAATAATGACGAGGTTTAAGCATGAATCCATTAAGAAATTGCATATCAAGACAAAAAGTATTAATGTATGCCCATGAACTAAGAATTTTTATTACTTTCTAAAATTCTATTAAAAAAACCCTTAATATAAAATAAATAAAAAACAATGAATTTGAAGTAAAGTAATTATTCAACTTGAACATTATCTCAAAGGAAAAAAATTTAATGTTTTGATTAAATGAAAAAGTGCAAAAGTGAAGCTAATACTTTTTTTTTTAATGTCACAGTAAAATCCCTCTACAAAAATTCATGCTTAATTTTTTTTAGAAAAACCTTATAAAAGAAATACTCAGACAAATAGAAATTAATATAATGATGAGAGTACAAATTACTTCCGATAAGGAAGTTATGCAATGCTGCCCTTAGGGACAAGTGCTCTAACATGACAGTACAAATAGAACTTGTGAATCATTGGCTCATTACTTGCGATAAGAAAAACAAATGATTATTGAAACCCTTACGAAAACCATCCTCCTTTCAATACAACCATCTATAACGGTTAGAAACTATGTTCACAACAGGATACAATGTCCAGAAGTATCTGGTATCTGGTTCTTTTTAACCGACTTCGAAAAAGAAGGAGGTTCTCAAT
Source organism: Uloborus plumipes (assembly GCA_038373865.1). Classification (NCBI taxonomy): domain Eukaryota; kingdom Metazoa; phylum Arthropoda; class Arachnida; order Araneae; family Uloboridae; genus Uloborus; species Uloborus plumipes. Next base: position 192,558 of record JAXGGA010000634.1, read on the forward strand.
TCAAAGCGTATACTTTTTTTTTTTTGTTTGTTCGCACATAACATCTGATCTACTGAACCGATTTGGACAATTTTTTTTTAATCGATAGGAGATGGTGTAATTTAGGTACCATGTATTCATATGACGATATTTGTTCACTAGCAAAAAAGTTATGATCGAAAAACTAAAATTTCATGTTATTTAAAAACAATATGTGAGTAGTTGAAATATGGGGCTTCTGCGCCGTGGAGTTTACTCCGACCACGCCCACCCTGTCGACTCCACAGGGTGAGCGTTGTCGAGTAAACTCCACAGCGCAGAAGTCCCCATATTTCAACTACTACGAGCTCTGTGGAGGCGCCTTTCTTTACTTTTGGAATCCAGCTGCTGAAACGATACCTGCGTTTGAACTTGCAACGATCTGGCTGTTTCGAATGGGGGTCTCTGAAAAAAAAAATGTTCCTTCTCTGGACCATCAAAATTTTGTTAACTTGATTTACATACGCATACTCACAAATTTATAAATAGTGTATAATAATTGCATGTTATTCAGTTTCTAAGTGTTGCTCCTAGGGGTAACATGGAGAGTCTATATAAAGATCCGAAGCAACCTGCTAGCTTTGGGGGAGTAAATGCTGTTCAAAGAATAGTAAAAAGAAGCAAAAAAGATGTAAAACAATGGTTATCATTAAAAGATTCCTATAGCCTTCATAAGCCAGCAAGACGTAAATTTTTACGCAACAGAGTGCTTGTAGGTGATATAAACGAGCAATTTCAAGCAGATTTGGTTGATTTGCAGTCTCTCTCAAAGTTTAACAAGGGTTATAAGTATCTTCTGACATGCATTTGTGTATTTTCCAAATTCTCATGGGCAATACCGCTGAAAGATAAGTCTGGGCAGAGTATTAAGGAAGCTCTAGAAACTATTTTCAGTCAAAGAAAACCGAGATTGCTTCAAACGGATGCAGGAGGAGAATTTAAGAATTCAGTAGTTCAACGTTATTTGAAAAGCATGAAAATTCGGTTTTTCACTACTAATAACCAGACAAAAGCGAGTGTAGTTGAGAGGTTTAACAGAACTCTAAAGTCTAAAATGTGGAAGTATTTCACCGAATTTAACACTAAGAAATATATTGATGTAATTAACGATTTAGTATACAGTTATAACCATACTTGGCATCGAAGTATTAAGATGGAGCCAGTTTCAGTGAATCAAGTAAACAAAAAAGAAGTCTTGGAGAATTTGTATGGGAAACTCCGCACTTTAAAAGCTAAACCCCCGAAGCTTAAAGTTGGAGATACTGTACGCATTAGCAAACAGAAGTTGCATTTTGAGAAAGGTTATGAGCAAAACTGGAGTCGAGAAATCTTTACAGTTATTCAAATTATTCCTAGAATTCCCGTTGTATATAAACTGAAGGATTTGCTTGGAGAAGAGATTGAAGGCACATTCTATGAAGAAGAATTGCAGAAAGTTATTGATACAGGCACATACCAGGTGGAGAAGATCATTCGGAAAAGAAAAAAACAAGGTGTTACTGAATATTTTGTAAAGTTCCAAGGATACCCAGAAAAGTTCAATGCTTGGGTTTCAGATATAAAGGTACTATAAATACAATTTTCAACCGGGTGGTGTAATCAGTATGCGAGATGTCTTTCTACGTGACGTTACCGTCAGATAGCTCTTTAAGGTTCTTCCCAGAAAACAAAATTGCTCATTTCACCACTCAACTACCTTCGCAGATCAATTTAAATGGAGAATACGAAGTAGGCTTATCGGAAATAATTTATCCACATTCATGGTATAATGTGAATGAATCCAACAATACGTTTTATTATGATCTCGGTGAAGGGAAACTGATTAAAAAAAATTTAGAAGTCGGATGCTACGAAACTATGTACGATATAATGACAGCTATGCAACTTCTTTTACCAAAGAACCCTAATAGATTTTCATTTGCTTACAATAAAAGTAGCAAACGGTTAAAAATTAATGCGGTTCAAGGTGCATCCCTTCATCTCTCAAAGTTAGCTTCACTTTTAGGCTTTCAACCTAATACAATAATTCAAGGAAACATGAGAAGTGAATTTGCAACCGATACAATGTCAGACTTTTCGTTTTTCTACGTGTACACTGATATAGTAGCAGAACAAATCGTAGGCGACTTTTATGCTCCTCTTTTGAGAATTGTAAGAGTAAAAGGACAGGACAATGAAGTTGTGAGTCAGTATTTCGAAAGACCTCAATACTTACCTGTGACTCGACAGTCGTTCCAAACTATCGATATTGAGCTCAGATTGAATTCCGGTAATTACGTGCCTTTTGAAAAAGGGAAAGTCATCATTGTGTTACATTTTCGATTGAAGCAAATACTATAAATAGCACCGACATTCTCAACTTTCATTCATTCTATAATTAGATGTCAAGATGAAAGTACCGTATGTGTGCTGCACAAAAACGTTTGAGGACCATTATGCTGGTCAAACAGGCTCTGGACTACCTCATTACCAAGGAGTTTCTTTTCAAAAAGGCTACGGAATCGGAGGTTTCTTTCGTAGAATATTTAAAGCTGCTCTACCATTTTTCGTGAAAGGTTCCAGAACGATTGGTAAAGAAGCATTACGAGCAGGATCGAGGGTTGCATCAGATGTCTTATCTGGTGAAAAATTCGACAAAGCAGTTAAAACACGTGCTAAAGAAAGTGGGAAAAACTTGACTCAGAAAGCTATTGAGAAGGTTCAGACTATGGTAGGAAAAGGACGGTATAAAAGAAAGCGTAAAGTTAAAAAAGGATTCATTTCATCCAAGTTTCGGAAGGTGAAAGGACGTGATATTTTCGATCCGTGATGGCGTTTTTGATTAAAGACTCTCCAGAGTGTGTCAAGTCGGAACTTGAACTTTTTCATTTACCAGCTACGCAAACAGCTATTCAAAGCGGACAATGGATAGAATATCATCCTCTTTCTAATATTTTTGATGGTGGACCAGTAGAATTTCATATTTCAGGGAGTGGAGAGGATTATATTGACCTTAGTCAAACTCAATTATATGTCAAAGCGAAGATTTTAAAGAATGATAACACAGCTATTGGTAAAGATGATGTGATTGAGCCTGTAAATTTATTTTTACATTCTTTGTTTTCCCAAGTAGATGTTGTTTTGAACGACCGTCTTGTCTCGAACTCAAGTAATACTTACCCATATCGTGCATATCTGGAGACTCTACTTAATTATGGTCATGACAGTAAAACATCACAACTCACATCTGAGCTTTTCTATAAAGATTCTGAAGATGGTCTGAAGAAAAGATCGCAATTTTTCAAAGACAGTGCTACTGTAGATATGCTGGGGTGCATTCACAGTGATTTGTTTCATCAAGACAGGCTTATGTTAAATCTAGTCGATCTAAAAATCAAACTGATTCGCACCAAGCCCGAGTTTTGTTTAATAGGGGCAGAAGGATTTAAAGTTGTTTTGGATCATGTGTCTCTTTTTGTAAGGAAGGTTAGAGTTAGTCCTGGAGTCATCTTAGGTCACGCAAAGGCTCTAGAGAAAGGAACAGCAAAATATCCCATCAACAGAGTACTTTGTAAAGTGTATTCTGTACCCAAGGGAAATATGTCCTTAGTCCAGGATAATATTTTTGTAGGCGCTATGCCTAAAAAAGTATATATAGGATGTGTTGCAAATGAGGCGTTTCATGGATCTTTCAAAAAGTCACCTTTCGAATTCTCTCATTTTAATCTGAACTTTATTGGAATTTATATTGATGGTCAGCCAGTGCCCCATAATCCATTAGAAATAAATTTCGAGCAAAACGATTTTATTCGGGCTTATCAAAGTCTATTTTTGTGTGCTGATAAAAGTGGAAAGGACCAAGGATTACATTTATCAAGAGAGGAATACGCTCAAAATAACGTAATTATTGGATTTAATTTATCCGAAGATTTATGCAACGGAGAGCACTGGAACCTTATAAAGCACAGTAATTTGAGATTGGAAATGAAATTCAGCAAGCCTCTACCTCAAACTGTGTGTGTGATTGTATTCGCCGAGTTTGAAAACTTGATAGAAATAAACAAATCAAGAAACATCTTATACGATTTTGGAAATTGAAGAATGGATGGATTACAGCTTTTTCACATTTTAACACACAGTAACGTGACTTCTCCCTTTTTCGAAGGAGTTTTTGCAAGAAACACTCTACCACCGCTACAAAGCAATACTTGTGCCATCGTTAATTCTGATGAGTCATCCCTGCCAGGCTCCCATTGGCTGGCTTTATTTGCTGGACCGAAGAAGAATTTAGAGTTCTATGATTCATACGGAATGTCTCCTGAGTTTTATGGAATAGACACTTCTTATTACTCCAAAGTAGAATGGAATTCCATTGTGTTCCAGTCTCCTACATCTAATGTATGCGGTCAATATTGTATTTACTTTCTTTTAAATCGTTGTAAAGGTGAATCTATGTACTCTGTCATCGAAAATTTGTATCAGAAAAAGAAACCTGATTTTCAAATTTACCAATTTGTAAAAAAGAAGTTTGGTGTAAGATTAGTTTTTAGAAAATAATAATAATAAAAAAAGATATATATTTGAACTACTCGTATATGTTTCTTTAATTTGTGTGTGTGCTTATTTTATTTAGTTATAAACAGTATTTACTCTATTTCAAATAACTTGTTACAGAGAGAATTCTATAAGAATCTACGAATAATAGTTAAACTGAAATAATAATTAAAACCCTTTTCCTATCAGGGTTATTCTTCTTGAATTTTTTAGAAATTAAATTTGTGTATATTTTTTCTCCAATATGCTTTTAAAAGCTGTTTTGTGATAATAAATTCATAGATTTTAGGGGGAAAATCACAATAACAAAAAAAAGTATATAAATTAAGAACTATCATTTTTCATAATTGAATTTCGAAAGAAAAAAGTTTTTCTACCTAACTTCAAGAAGAATTTTTTCCTTTTTTTTCTTTTTTTTTTTCAACACGGATTTTTTTTTTCTTTTTTTTTCATAGATTTTTTTTCCTTTTTTTTTCTTTTTTTCAAACACGGATTTTTTTTCTTTTTTTTTCATAGCAAATGTACTTTTTAAATATTTTTTTTTTCTGAAAGAAAAAAACTGAAAGAAAAGCAAAAACACATAATGACAAATATTTTTAAATGAAATAAATTCTTTTATTAAATCTTAATCCAGGGTTTTTTTCTTTGCGAATGCAAAGAACGTTTTACAATTTTATGTCCGCGAAACAATTTTTTATTCACATCCAAATTATCAGGAAACTCCAAATCTTGCAATGCATTAAAAAATACAGTTCGTCCGACTGGTTCTTTTTTTCTGTTGCGAAGTAAATCATTCACCAAAGTCACAATATTTGATCTTGGAATAACTTGATTTGAGTAAATTATTTCTCCATTTTTTGTCCAACGCAGTGAATCTTGTTTTTCCAGAAATTTAAAAATTTCCTTTGCTGTTTCTTTGTATCGAATTGGGGCAGCATGCATAATTTTATCTTCCACAGAGCTCTCTGTCTTAACATCCTCAGGAAAAGAAGTCTCTTCCACAGGAGCATCCTCCCGTTTTTCATCATCACTTTGAGGGGCAGCGGAGGAGTTCAAACTGTTTTCTTGGGGTAGCTTCTCTGCTGTGGTATATTTCTGTAAAATCTGTAAGTACAGAGTGGCTTTTTCACCCTCGGATAGGTCTTTATTCTGAAGAATACTTTTCATTCGCTGATCAAGCTCGGTCAAATGTTCTACTAATTCTGCCCTTTCTTCGGGGATCAGAATAAACTTTTTACTGTTTTGCATTGATTAAGGAGCTGATAACTGAAATAGCAGCAGGTAATAGTAGAGAAAGAAATCCGTCTCCTCTTTGAACAAGGATTTTTCGTTTTTTATACAAAGGTAGTTTCTTATCTGAAAGCTTTCTTAAACACCTTTTATAGCAACTAAGCTTCTCTTTTTGAATTTTTGTGAGAGGTACGTTTCCGTGAAGAACGTTTAATACGCACTCACACAAAGCTTTAATGATACTGTTGGAAGCTTTTTGGATAATTTGCTTAGGGTTTTTACTTTTCACGATAAGTTTTAGGAGCTCCAAAGTTTGATCTGAACACGCAGACATCATTAGAAAGAATGAGGATCTTCAACTTCGTCTCTAGTATTAGTACTATGCAGTAAAAACTTAGAGAAAGCAATGGCTTTTACTACTGCACAGTGAGAAAAATTAGGTGGGTGAACTGAGCATGCGCTACGTACAGGAATCAAATCTTGAACTTTTGGGCAGTTTAATTCTTCCAAATTGTGACATGTACGTCCAGTCAAAAATTCCAAAAAACTTTGTTTTTGTAGTCCTTTCACATAGATATTCGGAAACACTTCGAACAGAAGAAACAAAATGTATTTGCACTTTGAATATGGTAATTGGCCTTCACTCCAGTTCATCAAGTGGATATTTCTTGTTACCCATGAGTATTGGTTTTTTAACCGAGGCGTTAAATCTTCAAAAGGTAACGGAGGCTGAAAATACCATGCACCGGAAAAATGACTGCTTCCTACGGCATAGAATGCAAGCTCCTTTACGACGAAAAGTCCAGAAGGGAGTTGAAATCCTTCGAAATCAATGACTGCGGACATGTCGGAGGTACTTGAAGCAACTGATCTTAGCGTGGTTGATACACGTAATATATATCTCCAGGAAACATTCCCGTGCGCATGCGTAATGATTCCTCCGTATCGCACTTTAAATCAATGAACAAGTAACCATACGGTTTTGATACCGCGTCTTCATAGCATTCTTGAAAGAATTTTACTCTTCGAGGGTATAATTGACGCCCTAAATGCATAATTTGAGATTGGTCTCTTCGGTTTTTGAACAGTACCAGATAGTGCGCATTTAATGAAATTTCTCTCATTTCCTTTCCTTTATGAAAAATATTTTGTACTATAAAAATAATACTCAAGTTTCGGTGATGTGAAAACTTCGTAAAAAGTTTTGTCAACTGTGAATCACTTCCTAGCTCACTCATTAGATCATCGATCACTATTAATGCATCTGAATACTGATTTAAATTTGAAGGAATACCTTCATGGAATTGAATGTTTTTCATTTCAGCGTATAACTTTTGAAATACTCCGTAACACCACACAATTGTTTTAGGAAAAGGGTGTATCATTTTGTTCTCAATTAACTTTTTGGTGTAGTGCGTCTTCCCAGAACCTGACGGACCCGCAGCGATCAGGGTAAAAGGAGTTTTCAGCTTGAGTATCTCCATAGTAAATGATAAATATTAAATATGATCCTTCTATTTATACTAAATAAATTAAGATATTACTACTTCTTTTGATACAACACAATTTTATTTACAATTATATACACATTTTCTTTTTTGTTTAAAGAAACAAAATTTGGTTACATATCTTCACTGACAATACTAAGATTTTTTTTTAAACATCTATCAAAAGTATTAGCAAAATTTTATATAAATATAATCACTATTTGTTTACAAAATTTGATGCTTACTCGTCGTCCTTTAGTGAATAATGACCAAAAGGAATCGTACTGATCCCATCTTCTAAAACGTATCTTTTTTGATCGTAAGGAGAAAGTGCAAGCTTATTTGACGTGACGCTGAACACTTCGTGTCGCTTTGAACGGATCAAATTCATGCTGGTCATGAGCTCCTTACGATCAAACAGGCAATGCAAGTAGTCCTCAAATGCAATTTTTTTCTCAATAGCAGATTTTTTAACTCCTTTTAACTTTTTAGTTACTTTTTCATTTATTTTAAAGGCATACATCTTTGCCCTGAGACCTATAAATTCCGTCATTATTTCTCCCCTTGCCTCATCTTTCATTTTCCCAATAACTTTTTTATTGATTAAAGGAAACCCAAAAATATTGTTGGCAGGATAGTCAGATGTATCATACAGATCCAAATCCTCCTTCATATCTGCATACACATCTTCGCATTTTATGTGGTAGATGAAGCTGTCAGTGTCTGTATACAGCAACTTTAAGTTGGGTCCATATTTCGGAAGCATTTTTGAATAGTGAAAGTCAAACATCAAGAGCTTAGAAATATCCAAAATTGCCATTCCTACAGCTATAGGTTTGTTAAAAGTCAGCGTGGTCCGTCTCATATGAAACGCCGCTAAAGTCTCACAAAAAATGGTCCTATCCTGAAAATTTGATCGTGAAATCCATTTTTCAGCCTTTTTAGCATCTCCGCATAGCTTTATATCAACTCGCTTTCGAATATTCTCCATAGTTTTGCCAAAAATTGAGTTATTCATGAGTTTAAAGAAATTCTTCTCAAACTCGTTTGCAGCAGACGCACGAAATTGAGTGTTCAACTCAATGTAGGTTTTCAGCCATGGAGATTGTGCAAATTGCAGAATTCTATGGACAGCAGTGAGTTTGAGTCCATGCTTTAGGTAGAACTGCAAGTTCCTGTAGTGCAGCACGTACCTGTTTTTAGGAGATAATGTTGTCAATAATCTCTTTTCTTTGCAACCAGGAGGTTTCTCAGTTATTGGAGCCAGAGGTAGGTCGGAGTGGGCATCGTGCAGATCTTCGTTGTATTCTAAATCGACTTCCAAGATGTACCCAACCAAACTGTCACTTGGAGTATTTAATACATCCGTCACCGGGTCCACCCACTTGAATTCTCCCAGGGGTAAATACTGGGACATGGCCCATCCATACAAATTATTCGCGTCTAAATATAGCAAATAACTTGATGGCTGGGTTTCATCATAATTAGGCATATACGAATTATTAGCCTTCGCATAACGGTGAGAGCATTGGGAAATTCCACCGCGGATACCATTTTCTACGAACATCAACATGTCGTAGTCCGTAATTAGTTCTAGCTGAATACTCGTCTTCTTAAGCATAGCTTCCCAAGAAAGCCCTGGAGCAGTATAGTACCATAACGGATCTAGACCATATGTTTTCATGCAGACGTGTCTAAAATTTTCAAAAATATCTGTTAGCTGAAGGACGTCTGTTTTGACATACAAATCTGCATACTCTCCTAAGGTTTTCAATTGGAATGCGTTCCATACATTTTGAGCATGTTCGTAATCAGATGATGATATTTCGGTTTCATTTAGGCGGTTATAAAAAGCACTTGGTGGCGGCAATGTAGTATCATTAAACTTATCAGGATGATTAACATAGTCATAGGGAAACACGCCTTTACGAAGCAACAGTGAAATCTGTGAATCCGGGAAATGTTTTCTTAAATGAGTGAATTTGTCAGGAGATAAATTTTTAGTAAGTTGTTCCAAGCTACTCGCCATAAATCTAAATGAGTCCAAGAACCTTAGACTTAGCCCGTTACTTATTTGCTTTGAAAAGGATATATATTTTTCCGTATTTTCAGGTATCACGGTAATGTTCAAATCATCCCCGCCTAAGAACTTGATAAATAAATGGCTGTCATATCCGGATAAGTTATGAAAAACGACAGGAACGAAATCAGGTACTCTAGCCTTTAAGTTGCAGGAATTACAAGCCGCCCCTCTATACTTTTGAGTAAGGTGGCAATGGTCTTTAACCTAGAAAGAAAAAGGGAAAAAAGTTATATTTCATATAAAATGCGGAAAAAAAAACAAAAATATGAATATATACTATGAACGTTAATCTAATTCAAAATCTAAAATTCGGAAATAAAGCAAAAATATGAATATATACTATGAACGTTAATCTAATTCAAAATTACTCTAATTTATTTAATAAATATAATTTAATTAGTTTACATACCTTATAATTTTCAGCCGTGAACTTTTCTTCACAAATGTAGCACTTTTCTGCTGCGTCAAAGGTCTCCAATTGATGAGGAGTTAAATCTACCATTGGCTTTGGATTTCTATACAATTCCCCTATTTCGTTACCTTCTTTTTGCATTTGGTCCATAAATATTTTAGCAGCATCTTCCCCGCGGTAAATAAATGGTGGCTTATAATGTCCCCCAATATATGACACGTAATAACAAAAACTTACAGCTTCGTGTTTTTGATATATTTCTGTGTGAGATTTTTCAGAGTTTGGAGGGCAAGAGTTTACTGGTCGTGTGATGCATTCAAAGTCTGCATAAATTACAAATGGTACGCTTTGTGTATGTTTAATTTTTGTGAATCTCAACCATTTGTCTTTCGGCATTTCAACTCGGATGGCTTCATGTTGATTACAACTTAGTCTATGTCGTTGTAAAATCTCTTCCGTCGTAAAAAACTGCAGACATCTTCGACAGATCAAGTGCTTACTTTTGTGCTTGGAATATTGTCTTGTTACCAATCGTGACAAATTCTTTATCCATGCATAATGCGTCGTAGAGGAATTTGTTAAATATATTAAATCTATATGTTTCTCCTTTTCTTCTTCTGTGATGAGGAGCGGAAAAACTTTAAAATCTTCTGATAAACCATATACATTTATGGATAGACCATTTAGCTTTTCAAATTTGCTTACATCTTTGAGTTTCACGGGGAATTCAATACCCGTAAAATTCAAAGTATTGACATATTTTTCATACTGCTGTGTTCTATAACAGTGGGAATGACGATCTGCTGGGTAAAGGGCTGACAAAACAGACCACATGAAGCATTTGTTGTCGGTATTTTGAACGTTAATTATTGCTTTTTTTTCTTTAATGAATGCAGGGAGCTCGATAAAATTGGAGCCTCTTAGTGGATTGTACTTATTTAATCTTACTTCTAGTGTATTCACACTGTCCAATGTCCATCCAGAATTCGTATTTTCAAACTCATCTGCCTCTTTTAATAATTTGTCTACAATCTCATCATAAAGCTGTTGAAGATCAGTTGATAGCAGTACTTCCTTATTTTTGGTTTTAAAATTTATTTCCTTGCGCACGATGCCGTTTGGTGATACTTTTTTGTAAAAGCAAATCAGCCTGCAATTTACTTTTAACTCATGTTGTAGTAATGTTGTTGACAGCAGTTCGATAAAATCCTCTCTTCTCGAATCAAGAAATGGTTTTAAATCGAGAGCATCTCCCTCATTTTGAAACAAAACATTCCTCAACCGCTTTTTACAGGCAGAAATTTCCGTTTTGGCTGAAGTAGAAGTTGATGCCTGAGCGTTATCGATTCTTCGACGTTTCAAAATTGGGCCTTCTTTAGTGTCGGCTTTGCGTTTGTGACTAATGCTATGCCGCCGAAGTGCATCATTCCGATTAAAAGATGCAGAGCATTGTGAGCAAGTTAAGTTTATGCCCCCGTGTTTGCATCTCTGATGTCTTAACATATTATAACGTCGGGTAAAATGTTGATTACATTCTGAACATGTGAATTTTTTTTTATTCCCCTCCTGAGATAACTCTTCAAAGTTGGAATCTAATTGGGATGTTGTTAAATCCCCGAAGTCAGCTATTGCCAACACCTCATCATTCAAAGGCATTGGGTGGGTTTCAAATTCCTTTTCTACTTCGTCCATATTACCTAAAAGCTGAAAGGTTTTAATTTTTTCAACTATATTTGGCGTGGTATCTACTTTTCCACAGTACTCAAGATAGAGCACCTCCTCAGAAGAGAACACTTCTCAGTCAACTGTGTCTCATTTTAGCTACGCTGCCTCCTTTTATTGTAGAAAAGAGAATTTCTGCTAAGCCAATCAGCATTCATCTCTCAACCAGCCTATTCGCTTTGCATGACGTCAGTAACTGGAGATAGCCGTATTCGTTGAAGATACAGGTCAAGTAGTAGATGACGTCATTATCTACATGTAGCGACATGAAGGAACAAGTGACGTAATCGATTTCTTGTCCTGTTTCTGCTAGTGGTGTGGGATTTAAACCAATAGAACTTGATTATTTTTAAAGAAGTTTTACCTTTACTAAGTAAAATAATTAAAAAATGCATACTTAATAGGTTGAATTAATTTAAGAATTTTATTTTACTTAAATTTTTTTTCTTTCTAATGAATAATATTCATTTAATTTTAAATTTCCCGTATTTTTTTTATTAAGAACG